>CAUYQV010120154.1:0-14394 GCA_963574575.1 Galagoides demidoff | reverse complement strand
TGGTCCCAGCTACTTGGGAGGCGGAGGCAGGAGACTTGCTTGAGCCCAGGAGTTGGAGGTTGCTATGAGCTGTGATGCCATGGCACTCTACCCAGGGGGATAGCTTGAGGCTCTGTCTCAAAAAAAAAAAAAAAAAAAGAATTTATGGCATGATAACCAATACAGATGGATGCCTACCTGATGCCAAGCACAGCACTGGATAGTTTTCAGTCTTATTTCCTTTCATCCAAATAACTCTATGAGGTTAAGTATTATTCTCCCCATTTTACAGATGAGGAAACCAAGGTTCTAAGAGATTAAGTGTATAGGAGAAAGTATGTGCCCTAAATTCCCAAAGACCTAGATTTGAATCATGGCTCCCTGACTTTCTAACTGTGTCATTCAACTATGTTACCTTGCACATGTTAACATCTCTGATCATCATCTCTAAAATATGGATACTACTAGTTACTTCCCAGATTGGTTCAAAAATTAAGTAAACTAATTTATGTGAAGCTCCTAGTCTGGGCTGGTAAGTGTATATTTAGTAAACGTTTGTTCTCTTCCCACCACGGTCCCCTTCATTAAGACACTCATCAGTTCAAGAGACAACAAAGCAAGTCAAATGTGTGAAAAGGCAAAAAGAAAATGGGATATATGAAGGCCCTTTTATATGCCAGATACTTTACTAGTTCTTTAGGGTGGGTGTAGAGATTAACACAGAGTCCTTCCCTTCCAGAAGTTTACAACCTAGCAAGCCAAGCCCATAAACCACCGAATGCTGGCGATATGTGAGAAGAGCCACGTAAGCAAAGGCGAAGACATGAAGCCTTGGGAATTTAGAAAGAGGAAGGAGGAGGGATGTAGGAAGACAGCTGTGACTCTTGTGACCAGGGAAGGCTGAGAAGAGGCCATGTGACTTCTGAGAATGGGCAGGATTTTGAGAAACAGAGATAAGACAGAACATAAGTGAGGGTGGAAGAGGGTGTCTTGTATGGCCTGTCCTAAGGCAGACTCAGGTAGGATATAGGATACTAATCAATACATGAAAACATGCTTTCAGACTTCAGAGTAGAGGATCTAAGGCGGCTGCAAACTCTCAGTTGCTCCTCCCACTGAGAGGTAGAGCCTGTCCCTCCCATCCCCTGTCCCTTGTCTAGGCAGGCTCAGTTCCACCAACAGAATATAACAGATAGGAAGCCATGTGACTTCCCAGGCTAAGGTGTCAGAAGCCTGGAAGTTTCCACTTGGGTCTCTTGGAATGCTCCCTCACGAGAAAGACATTCTCTCTTGTGAACCAACTGCCTCACTGAGGGCCACCCAAGCCATGTGGAGAGACTGCATGTAGATACTCTGGGTGACAAGCCCCCCAGAGCTCCCAGAAGACAGCCAGCATCACCTTCCAGCCATGTGAGGAGCCACCTTGGCTGTCCAGCTGGTCCAGCCTTCAGAGGACTGCAGTGGCAGGAGACAACCCAAGCAAGGACCCATTGGAGCCCAGTTAACCTGGAGTACCTTGAGATGTAGTAGTAAATCCTCATTAAGGCCACTAGATTCGGGGTGATCTCCCATGCAGTCTCAGATAACCAGAATGCCAGGTCTCTACTTCACTAACCTGGGTTGTTACTAAGGAATTTGGGGTAAGGATCACACAGAAAACGGGAGAGAGAAGAGGTGAGAGGAGAAGAAATTATGTGTTGAGAGAGGGAAAGGAAGGAGTCAGTTAAACTCTCCCATTATCCTCTAGCTCCTCTCGGCTCTTCCCAACATGATGCCAGATCAATATAACTCATAATTCAATTTACCCCCAGGGAAATAACTAGGGAAAAAAATCAGTACATATAAAGGCGTTTATAGCAGAGCTATTCATAATAGCAACAAATTGGAAACAACCCAAATTCTTAGTTATGCGGGAAAAGTTATACAGCAATGGAGTAACATGACAGAATTACTTATAACTTCTTCAAATGACAATTTTTTTTATAGACAATTGTCATACCTGGGATTGCTTGCATAAAACAATATTAGACAAAAAAGAAATGCATGACATAGGCCAATAGCTGCACACTAATTACAGTTATGTAAAAAACATTAAGAATGATCAGGACACATGAAATAGGCATATAGTTGGATATGTACTTACCCCTTTTTAGGCAAAGTTGATTAAGTACCACGTACCAGTTCAATCTCACAAATTCTAAAAATGGGGTCATGACTGCATGGGAATTAGAAGAAGACTGTATTTGGAAGACTGGAACATGCTCTCTTGTTACGCAGGGAATTTGGGTAGAATCCCAGGCCCAGGGTAGGGGGCGGACGGGGAGAGAAGGGTGGGCTGGATGACAAGGATGGAGTGAGCAGGAGGGGCTGTGGCATCTCCCCAGCAGGGTAGCTGAATGTTAGAAAACAAACCCACTGTGTTTGCTGACACAGTACAAGGAGGAGGACTCACAAAAGCCACCCATTATCCCATAATTATTGTCTCTCTCGTGCCTGCAATTAACGGCTGTCTGAGAGGCGGCTGCTGGGGTAAATAAATGTTCGCCCGCATTAGAGTCAATCAGCCAGCTGAAGCGCCAATTAACAAGCCCACTGCAGAGACACTCCCGTACCAGCTCAACTGCAGAGAGAAAGGGATGAGCCAGGATTGCACAAATCCTGGGCATACCCCAGAAGCAGGGAAGGGATGCTCACACAGCATCCTGAGTCCCAGGGAGAACCCAGTCATGCCTCAAATCAGCCACACTGGGCAAGTAGGTTTTATGATCCCCAATGCCGCGGTGTCAGAGGAATCTGTGTGTATTCATGTTGGCCAGCAATGTTCCTGGGAGCTGCCATGGCTCCGGAGTGGAGCAGCCCTCGGCCTGTGGGCTTCTCCAGAGGGAAAGAGAGACAAGAAGTGCTGTCACCTCCAGAGTTATGGAAGGAAAGAAACAGAGGGCAAAAGAGGAATTAGACAGAGAACCAACTGACTGCCTGAGATGCTACCCTGGCTTTTGGCTATTTTTCTCAAGCAGCAAGCTCAGAAACAGAGAAGGAGAAGTCAAAGGTGACTCTTTTGTCCAGAGGAGATGGGCAGAACAAGCAGCTGACAGGCGGCATCCCAACTCCTTTCCTAGAGATTTGGAGAGGACACTGAGTGTGACCTAAGGTCCTGCATGGCACACTGAGTGCCCGGCCAGGGTGCTACACCAGCCAGCAAGGCCCTCTTCTCTATCACAGACTGCAGCCAGCAGGGCTCAGGCTGCAGGACAAGAGGCCCTGGAAGATGCATACCAGGCCACCAGGCAGCCTCTGGGATCAGAGAGGCAGATCATGCTTGTTAGAGATTCTGGGTACCCAGAAAGCTTCTCGCTCTCTACTTGGAGAGTTTTTCAAAAATACTGATGCCTGGGTGCCTACCACAGACCCTGAATCAGGACCCATGGTGAAGAGAGGCCCAAGGCATTTCTTTAAAGTACCTCAGAGTATGCTGATGACTACTCCAATTTCCTCAATTACAGATAAAAAAACCTGGCTCAGCGCCTGTAGCTCAAGTGGCTAAGGTGCCAGCCTCATACACCAGAGCTGGCGGGCCTGCCAGACAACAATGACAACTATAACCAAACAATAGCTGGGCATTGTGGCGGGTGCCTGTAGTCGTAACTACTTGGGAGGCTGAGGCAAGAGAATTGCTTAAGCCCAGGAGTTGGAGGGTGCTGTGAGCTGTGATGTCACATCACTCTACCCAGGGTGAGAGCTTGAGGCTCTGTCTCAAAAAAAAAAAAAAAAAAACCAACAGTCTGGGCTGTTAATAACCAACCAAAGGTGGCAAAGCCAGTAGAGAGCAAAGGCGGAGTTAGAACCAGCTCCTGTGATTGCTGGCTGAATAAAATGAGCCTATAAGGAAGCACCACAGCTGTCTGCTCTTGTTTTTTTTTTTTTTTTTTTAAGAGACAGAGTCTCACTTTGTTGCCCTCGGTTGAGTGCTGTAACAACACAGCACACAGCAACCACCAGATCTTGGGCTTATGCGATTATCTTGCCTCAGCCTCCTGAGTAGCTGGAAGTAGTCTGCTCTTGATCCTGCTACGGCCCACGTTTTTTACCCATGAATTACACAGACTTAGAAGGCATGGCTATCAGATTTGCTACTTTTAAAGCGGGGAGGAATGGCTGAGACACATAGGGCAGAATTAGGATCGCATACACTGAAACAATAGCCTAACATTAACAAAATGACATAGATCAGAAATGTAAAACTCAACAAAGATTCCAGTTGCATATGTAATTCAGAGGTTTGAAATATATGCTCAAATGCATGTTACTAATAAAATAAGGAAAATGAAATACAATCTGTATTTTTTAAATGCATATTTTTTTTTTTTTAGAGACAGAGTCTCACTTTGTCACCCTTGATAGCGTGCCATGGCGTCAGAGCTCACAGCAACCTCCAGCTCTTAGGCTTAGGCGATTCTCTTGCCTCAGCCTCCCAAGTAGCTGGGACTACAGGTGCCCGCCACAACACCCGGCTATTTTTTTGTTGCAGTTTGGCCAGGGCTGGGTTCGAACTCGCCACCCTCAGTATATGGGGCTGGCACTCTACTCACTGAACCACAGGTGCCACCCTGCCTAAATGTCTTATAAAAATCTTACAGTGAGCTAGGCTTGGTGGCAGTGGCACACGCCTATCCCAGTTACTCAGGAGACTTAGGTTGGTGGATTACTTGGACCTAGGCGTTTGAGACCAGCCAGGGTAACATTGTGAGACTTACCTAAAAAAAAAAAAAAAAAAAAAAAACCTTGGTTGGAAACCTGTAGCTCAAGCAGCTAAGGCACCAGCCACATATGCCAGAGCTGGCAGTTTCAAATCAAGCCCAGACCTGCCAAACAATGACAGCTACAACCAAAAAATAGCCAGGCATTGTGGTGGGTGCCTGTAGTACCAGCTACTTGGGAGGCTAAGGTAAGAGAATCGCTTAAGCCCAGGAGTTGGAGGTTGCTGTGACCTGTGATGTGACAGCACTCTAACCAGGGTGACAGGTTGAGGCTCTGTCTCAAAAAAACCAAAAAAACCAAAACCTTAATATGGGCTCAGTTACAGTTACTCACACCTATTATCCTAGCACTCTGGGAGGCCAAAGTGGGAGGATCCCTTGAGCCCAGGCATTCAAGACCAGCCTGATGGCCTGGCATGGTGGCTCACACCTATAATCCTAGCATACTGGAGGCCAAGGTGGGTGGATTGCTTGCTCCAGCCTAAGCAAGAAGGAGACCCTATCTCTAAATATCGCCAAGTGCTGTGGCAGGCGCTTGTAGTCCCAGCTACTTGGGAGGCTAAGGCAAGGGAATCGCTTGAGTTCAGGAGTTTGAGGTTGCTGTGAGCTGTGATGACATAGCACTCTAATGAGGGCAACAAGGTGAGACTCTGACTCAGAAAAAAAAAAAAAAAAGACGAGCCTGAGCAAGAGCACCCATATCTACCAAAAATAGGAAAATTAGCCAGGCATTGTGGCCAGCTTCTGTAGTTTTCAGCTACTAGAGGGGAGTCTGAGGCAGGAGGATCACCTGAGCCCAGAAGTTTGAGGTTACTGTGAGCCAAGATGATACCACTGCACTCTACCCAGGGTGACAGAGTGAGACTCTGTCAAAAAAAACAAAACAAAAACTTTTATGAGTATTCCAAGAATAAACAGGAAATTTGTGATCAAATATTCTAGAAATAGTCTTTTGTCTGTCCCCAGGAACCTGGTCAGTAGGACTGATTCTGAGACCTTGAAAGATAGAAGCCTCCCAATACATAATTACCCACACTTTTATATGAATGATAAAATACAACTATAACCCAGAATGAAGGAGGGAAGAAGGAGGGTTAGGGGAGGGGAGGAGGGAGGCCAAGTGGAGGGAGGGTAATCAATGGGACCTCACCTATGGTGCATATTGCAAGGGTACATGTCAAATCTATTAAGAGTAGAATATAAATGTCTTTTTTTTTTTTTTTTGTAGAGACAGAATCTCACTTTATCAACCTTGGTAGAGTGCCAGC
Source organism: Galagoides demidoff (assembly GCA_963574575.1). Classification (NCBI taxonomy): domain Eukaryota; kingdom Metazoa; phylum Chordata; class Mammalia; order Primates; family Galagidae; genus Galagoides; species Galagoides demidoff. Next base: position 8,390 of record CAUYQV010120154.1, on the reverse strand, counting down.
ATCACACAGCTCACAACAACCTCCAAATCCTGGGCTTAGGCTATTCTCTTGCCTCAGCCTCCCGCGTAGCTGGGACTACAAGTGCCTGCCACTATTTTTTTGTTGCAGTTTGGCTGGGGCGGGGTTTGAACCCGCCACCCTTGTATATGGGGCCGGCACCCTACCCACTGAGCCACAGTCACCGCCCAGAGTATAAATGTCTTAACACAACAATTAAGTAATTGAGGTGAAGGCTATGTTAGCCAGTTTGATGTAAGCACTCCAAATTATATATAAAATCAGTACATTGTACCCCATAAATGCATTAATGTATACAGTTATGATTTAAAAAAAAAAAAGATAAAAGACTCCTCCCTCTCCCTTCAACCCCTCACTTCATCTCTACCCCAACTTGAATAATTCAGGGCTTCTCAAATTTTAATATGCATATGGATCACCCAGAGGTTCTTATTGAAACATAGATTCTGGGCTAGACATATGGATCACCCAGAGGTTCTTATTGAAACATAGATTCTGGGTTGGGCATAGTGGTTCATGCTGGTAACCTTAGCTGTTTGAGAAGCTGAGGTAGGAGGATTACTTGAGGCCAAGAGTTCAAAACCAGCCTGAGCAACACAGCAAGACACTCATCTCTATTTAAAAAAACAAAAAGCATGGGCGGTGCCTGTGGCTCAGTAGGTAGGGTGCCAGCCCCATATACTGAGCTGAGGCAAGAAAATCACTTAAGCCCAGGAATTGGAGGTTGCTGTGAGCTATGATGTCACCACACTCTACAGAGGGTGATAAAGTGAGACACTGTCTCTAAAAACAAAATAAAACACAAAAAAACCCATAGATTCTGATTTAGTAAGTTGGGGTGAGGCCTAAGATTCTGCCTTTCTTTTCTTTCTTTTTTTTTTTTAGAGACAGAGTCTCACTTTATTGCCCTCAATTTGAGTGCTATGGCATCACAGCTCATAGCAACCTCCAGCTCTTGAGCTTAGGTGATTCTCTTGCGTCAGCCTCCCAAGTAGCTGGAACTATAGGCGTCTGCCACAACACCCAGCTATTTTTTGTTGCAGTTTAGCCAGGGCTGGGTTTGAACCTGCCACCCTCAGTATATGGGGCTGGCGCCTTACCTACTGAGCCACAGGTGCCACCCACACCTGGCTATTTTTAGAGACAAGGTCTTGCTCTGGCTCAGGCTGGTCTCGAACCTGTGATCGCAGGTAATCCACCCACCTTGGCCTCCCAGAGTGCTGGGATTACAGGAATGAGCCACCGTGCCTGGCCAGATTCTGCCTTTCTAACAAGCTCCCAGGTAATGTACATGCTGCTAGACCTTGAAGAACAAGGATTTGGAGGGAGCAGCGCCTGTGGCTCAGTGGGTAGGGCACAGGCCCCATAGGGTGGCAGGTTCAAATCTGGCCCTGGCCAAACTGCAACAAAAAAATAGCTGGGCCTTATGGCAGGCACTTATAGTCCCAGCTTCTCGGGAGGGTGAGGCAAGAGAATTGCCTAAGCCCAGGAGTTGGAGGTTGCTGTGAGCTGTGTCATGCCACAGCACTCTACCCAGGGAGATAAAGTAACACTCTGTCTCTACAAAAAAAAAAGAAGAAGAAGAAGACCAAGGATTTGGAGAATCCCATAGGTCTACCTGTGAACACAGGCACCCCAATATGCTTTGGGAACCTGTGCCCCTTCCCCTAGGGCTTAGGAACTTCAAGAAAAGGAGAAGCTAGAGTTAGAGGTAAGGAAGTTCCCAACAGTATATGCTAAGCTCAATTGATAAGCAAATGCCTTGAATGAGCCAAGAAGAATGAAAGAGACCCACTGAAAGAGAGAAAAGGCTCTTGGGGAGGAGAATTTTATTTTAGCCCAGTGTGGGTCAAGAGATTTTCCAAATAGAACACCAGATCACAGAATGGCATTATAAAAAGGACTTAACTACATCAATGAGAGTTCATATGTGTTTGGAACCAATGTGGAGAGAGGCTTTGGGCTCCCCTTGACACTGACCTTCCCTCTAACTCAGAGCACGTCTTTTGTGCAGGATTGGGGAGATCTAAGCCTGACAGCTGTCCATGGGAAAACAACCTGAGGGTTTCAGGACAATAAGCTCAATTCAAACACCCATGATTTGCAAATTTAATCTGACATGGGCATTAAAGTCCCCTGGAACAGACCACATCTAGAGTATTATGTTCAATTCTGGGCAGTTTATTTCAAGGGAAGATTAAAAACTACCATGTACTGAATTGCCTTTAGTTGCCAGGCTAGTGCTATTCTAGGCTTTTTACATGTATTAATTTATTTAACCCTCTCAACTCCATAAGATTAAGTATCATCATCACTCACACTTCACAGATGAGGACACCAAGGCTCAGAGAAGTTAAGGATTATAACCAGGGTCACAGAGCTGGTGAGTTTGGAGCCAGGTATAAACCCAGGCAGACGACAACAGAGACTATATTTTTCACACTGTGTCATATGGTCTCTTGATACTTGTCTGACTCTTGAAACGATGACAAACACATAAGCCTAGAAAAAGATGGTCAGGATTTAAAACTGGTACCAAAGCGTGGACGTTAGAAGCAAAGTTAAGTTCAACATTACGGAAGGATGTAAGTTGACGCTATCCACCGCTAGAAAAAGAAGTGGGCGGCTGGTTGATCACATGCCTGGGACACTAAAAAGCTGGCTGCTCTTTGGGGAGGCAAGTTTAACCAAATGGAAGATTACTTCCAAGGCTGAGACTTTACACCTCTCAGCCTGTCTTCGTCTCTCCATCTGGAAAAATAGACTCTAACACCAGGAGCACAGTGTTTACAACAAGCTACATTCAGCCAGAATTTGCCCACCAATTCTGGTTTGGGTGATGGAGAGAAAGTAACGGCAATGCCGAGATGAAAACTTGGCCAGGATGCCAATAAATTGAGCCAAAGGAAGAGTTGTAGGAAATATGCAAATGAGCTGCTACTGACACCTCCTTGCTCCCCTGACCTGTTATCTCATGAGGTTTTTGTGGGAGTGATAAACTCCTCCAAAGTGGCTAAAAATGGCTCGATCCTTCTTAAGAAAATATTAAAAATATATAGAATCGGCTCAGCACTTGTAGCACAGTGGTTACAGAGCCAGCCACACCCACTGAGGCTGGTGGGTTCAAACCCAGCCTGGAACAGCTAAAACAACAATGACTACTGCAGCAAAAAAATAGTCCCAGCTACTTGGGAGGCAAGAGAATTGCTTAAGCCCAAGAGTTTGAGGTTGCTGTGAGCTGTGACACTACGACACTCGACCGAGGGCAACATAGTGAGACTCAGTCTCGAAAAAAAAAAAAAATATATATATATATATATGTATATATGTAGAATCTGTTATAAAATACAATAGAGGCTCAGTGTTTCCTAACTCAGATTATTCTGTGAACCAGCACCACATCTACATTATCTGAGTGACAAAGCAAAGTCTCCAAGGAGGAAGGCAGAGAAGGATGACCAGATGTGATCAAACTCCATCCTGCAAATCCCTCAGCCAGCGACTAGGTAACAGTGATCCTGGCCCTGAGCCAGAACATGGAAAATTAATATGAAATCTCAGCCCAGGAAAAGATCCAGGCTGAGAGCCGCGTCATATCTAGAGTACTCTCACCCCTCCCCAAGCACAATGGCTGGGGAAGGTGGGGAAGGCACTCGTCAAGCACCAGCTATTTCAAGGCGCTATGCTAATTGCTGTGGGGAGATACAAATTTATCAGAAAGACATATGTGGACAGACTATTTCAGGACAACTTCTATTTCCAACTGGCTGTTTCAGTCAATTAAAGGACACTTTTAAAAATGTAACTTAATAGGTGTTGATGACTTTGGCTTCCCAGTTGGTTCTGACAACACCAAATTTGGAAGACGCTGGGCCCAGTTGGGATGCTTTCTTTTGAGATTCAAGAAACCCTTTCTGAGGTCTAGACACTCTCTAAGTCTCCACACTCACACTCTACCTCCTCTCCGCCAGACTGTCCTAATAAGGAAGCCAGAACAGCTTAGCCAGATGCAGTCCATCAGAAGGTATCTGAGCTTCACCCCGTCCCTGCCTTCACACCACCCCTGAGGCTTCCTCTCTCAGACCCTCAGCCCACTCCCTCTGAGGTTTCTTTCCACTTAGAACCCCTCCACACTCCCCACCCCTGTTGCCTGGTTCTTCAGTGGTCTCAGTTTCTCCCTCTTCTTCCCGCTCTCTTCAGATCTGGATGTGCCATTGTGAGGCAGGTCTCACAAGATCTCCATCTTTATCCGCCCTCTGACTTGGGTTCAGCTCCACCCACAGCACAAGTCCTGGGGAGCTAGTGGGGGAGGGGCACTCCAGTGCTACCCTGAATAGCACAGCAGGGTCTGCAGTGCCTTCTCCTGGCCCCGCTCTCTCATGGCCATGTTTTGTCCCCTCCCCATACAAAGCCACTAGAGCAAACTCTCCTTTCTCTGCTGGAGAGTTCTCAGCCAGCCGAGTCACTGGACCTTAATGGTGAGGGACCAGTGGCACTGGGGAAAGTCAGCTTGCCCAACTTCCCACTTGCTACGCATGTTCACATCTAAACACACACGGGGAAAGTGACCACTATAATAGGGATAGCAAGGAAGAACAGAAAGGTATGGGGGCGGAGTATAGCGGAAAGAAGAAAATGAGTTAAACCCAACCTGCTAGCTGCCACCAGGTAGCTAAATTGGGTATAAATGGGGGCACTGACCTTCTGGATTCAGAGAAGTCCCGTCCTGCAAAAGGTAACTATAGTTGCCTCATTAGACAGCCCCTCCCTGGCAGCATGTGGGAGAAGGGAGAGATAAAGCTGGCACCAGGTATGGTCCCTAGTTCTACCTCCACACCAGCTCTGTCTCTAAGCCTCAGCTTCTTTGTGACTTTCTTTCTGCACAGTCTGAAGGGCCCCCTTGATTGGACCAGAGCAGCTGACAGGCCCTCCCTAGCTGCGTATGAACACAAGAGTAACAAAAACTCTCACCAGAGGAGATGGCATCTACCACCTGCCTCTTCTCAGACAGGGTCTAGGCACCTCGGGGCTATTGGTGGTACATGACACAGTGGAGTCAAATAAATGATCACACTCCCCATCACCACTATCTCACTGCCCACATTCACGCTCCTTTCACACAAAGGGCAAGAAGAGGGCTCAGGCAGGAAATGTTTTGGAAACATCTGTAAATTCTAATTCTGGTTCTTCCCCATTTCCCAGTACAGCCTTGAGTAAGTAGCCCACCATCTTAGAAATGGATTCTTCATGGGCAAAAGGGGTAATCAACAATCATCCTATTCCCAAACCATAGTAGAATCCATTAAAAAAAAAAATCACCCTGGACAAGCTGGGAAGTAGACAGTGTATTGGGTGGGTACAAGGCAAAACATATTGAAAAGGAGATTAGGGGTTCCTACAAGAAAGACACTCATCCAGCTTCATAGTATGAATGAGGTCATCTGCAGAAACTGGACACAACCTCATTGCCCTCTGGCACACCTAAGGTACTGATTCTCTTTACTAGAAACCCACAATCTCCCCAATCTCTATTCATCCCCAAGAGACAGAAATGTATACCCCACTTGAATCCCAGCAGAACTCCCAGTCACAATTGCCCTGGCCTGACATGTTATAAATGCACCAAGAGCCCAAAATATCAAATCAAGGGCCTGGACAAGATGCCCTCTGACTGCTCTCATTTTTACAGCTGGAAATGTGGCCGCTCAAAGCAATGGGTGCTGAGTCAACTAACAAGAAGCCTAGAGAGGCAAGGACACAACTCCCCACCCAACAGGCCCTACTTCAGTAAGTCCTGGTCACTCCACTCCCCAGTCCTCCCTTCAACAGGCTGAGAGGGAATACACCCCAACAGAAAGGAAATGCCTCTCAGCTATAAATACCTTGTCCATTCTTCTGTTTGCCAAGGGCAAAGTCCCTGGGAAGGGAGAGAATAGCACCATCTACTAAGCCCCCCCACATAAGTGAGTGGACTGAGCAGGTCCTGAGAGAATGACAAATAGGATATATTCACACAGCATTTTCCTGTAGAAAATGGAACAGAGCAGTACGCATTCCATCACATGCTCCCGATTCCTATTCCAGCCTTATCTTTAATTTATCACGATAAATATTTATAGGGTCAGTGTTCTGCCTGAGCATTCGAGAGCCATTCTGCCCCTCCCCCTCCAGCCACTCCTAACCTCAGCCACCTGGTGCCAAGATTTCCCCCAACTCCCCCATCCCACAGCTGACCTTAGCCTGTGGTCAAGGCCACACTTGGCAGGCCTCCTGCTGGCTGTCATCTCCATAGTCAGAAGGAGATAGACAATGACAAACTGGCTTCTCTGGGGACTGCTTTAAGGCTCTCCTGTCAGAAATACTTGCCAGAAACCTGAGACCTCTAGGCAGGGCCCTAGGACCCTGGCCCAGAATCTGCCCTCACAGTATACCGAGCCTACTCAGCAACCAGAAAAGCTTGTCCCGAAGGGTGAGCTTCAGCTGCACAGCCAACCCCAAGCTTTCCCCCCCTTATGCCCCTCACACACTGGGGGCTCAAGTTTTGGCTCCAGTTGTTGCCCTATGTGGCCCTGCTCAAGTTGCATAACCTCTGGGACTCAGTCACCTCACGGACAGGAGTTGTGAGGATCCTACAGGTGACAGCACACCTGGAAGGGGAGAGAGGCTTGAGGTCCTGTACACACCTGAGGAGCTTCAGTGTTTCTCAAACTAGTAGTGCCTCACCTTGAGTATGGAATAAAGCTGAAGAGTCAAGACAATCTTTAATACGTACACATATGTATTATATTTAATATATATACATACACACAGAATATACCAGACAAGACTAGAATATAACACACAACATACACAATAAAGATAACGTGTTGCTGGATTGGGATAGAAACCAGTTTCTACTGGTTCCATTAGGACTAGTTTCAAAATTGTCTCGCTATTTTCCCAGCTGCTTTCTACTCTCAGCAGATTGGGATGGTAAACTCCTCAGGGGAAGGGCCATGTCTCTACATTCTGCCCAGCACCATCCCCTGCTCAGGCAGGGTTGGGCTAAGACCACTGTGGGCCTCCTAAGCAAACCGTTCCCTGGCTGGAAAGCACCCACCAAATAGAAAATCAACGTGGGAGGAGGGGAAGGAAACCCGCAGTTGGCAGTGCCAGCCACTGTCCCAAACATGGGCCCTGCAGGTTCACTTCAGCACCTCCACGGTACAGATGAGGAAACCAAAGCTCAAAGAGATTAGGTTGTCCTGGAGAGGATAAGGATTGAGATGCGGGTTTGGGTGCTCCCTGGCTTTCCCTACTGGACCCCACTGCCTTTATCACTGCTTGGGGGAGTGCATGCACCACCCCATCAAATCTTCCAAACATCCTGAGCTGGTCAAGATAACTCACACCACAAAACACACACACACACACAGGGTCGGAAACAACATTCTTTCCTACCTGCCTTTCTCTGGCTTTCCCAGTCCCATGAGGGAGAGCCGAGAGGGCTGTGCTGGGGGCATCTGAGATCCGTCTTCCTCCTTGTCCCGCCCTTTCCTTCTCTGCTTCTTTTGAGGCTAATTTCCCCCTGCTCACCCCCCTCCCCCAATACCAGCCAACTGGTTACCCGGGCAACCCAGCTGGGAGGCTGCCAGTTACCACGGCAACCCAGCATGGCCGCCAGGCTGCCTTGCTTGGGAAGGTCAGGGGACCAGCCGGGCTGCAGAGCAGCTGGGATGTTGCCGGCAGGACTGCATGTGTGCGGAGGTGGGGGGCGGGGTGGGAGGCGGGGAGCTACTGTGCCTGAGAGAACTAAATTCCTGCTGTCAGGGTACCACTTTTAGTTTCCCATGAAGCAGGCTCCCCCTACTTGGAGCGTGAAACACAAGCTAACCTCCCTGGTTCCGTCACCCAATCCAAATCTGACCCCGCCCACCTTTTCAACAGAGTTCCGGTCACCTCACTTCAAGGAAGGTTTCTCAGGCTGAGTAGCAACAGGCTGTCATTCAGCGTAACCCCCTGGGCCCTCTTACCCTCCTCCCTTTCTGAGCATATCTGGGAGGCAACATGCATGCAACATGTGTGTCTGCAGGCACAAAATATGTGAGTAACAGTAAAGAACTAATATTTTCTTTCTTTTTTTTTTTGCAGTTTTTGGCCCAGGCTGGGTTCGAACCCGCGACCTCCGGTATATGGGGCCAGCACCCTACTCCTTTCAGCCACAGACGCTGCCCAAAAGCTAATATTTTCTTTTTCTTTTTTTTTTGAGATGGAGCCTCAAGCTATCCCCCTGGGTAGAGTGCCATGGCATCACAGCTCATAGCAACCTCCAACTCCTGGGCTCAAGTGAGTCTCCTGCCTCCGCCTCCCAAGTAGCTGGGACCACAGGCGCC
>CAUYQV010120152.1:0-20247 GCA_963574575.1 Galagoides demidoff | reverse complement strand
TAGCAACCTCCAACTCCTGGGCTCAAGCGAGTCTCCTGCCTCCGCCTCCCAAGTAGCTGGGACCACAGGTGCCCGCCACAACGCCCGGCCACTTTTTGGTTGCAGCCATCATTGTTGTTTGGCGGGCCCGGGCTGGGGATTTGAACCTGCCACCTCAGGTGTATGTGACTGGCGCCTTAGCCGATTGAGCCACAGGCGCCGAGCCAGCTCTCTCTTTAGCTCTCAAAAGAGTTGAGAGCCCAACCCTCCCCAGACCCACTGAAATAGTATATAGAGATGGGACATTTGGAAGGTAATTAGGGTCAGATGAAGTCCTGAGTGTGAGTCCCTTGTGATGGGAATAGTACCCTAATAAGAAGAGAGATCAGAGATGAGTTGCTTTCTATCTGCCATCTGTAGACCTCAGGAATGAGGCCTTGACAAACAGTCTCTTGCCTGGAACCAAATATGTCCTCTTCTTGGTCTCTGGTCTCCCAGCCATCAGAACTGTGGTCAAATACATTTTTGTGGTCTAAGCCACTCAGTCTATGAAATTGCATTACGGTAGCCTAGACAGACTAATACAGAGTCCTAATTGTGCAATTATCTAAAGTAACTTTTACCTTGATACCAGGCCTCAAGTCTAGAAGGCTACAGAAAGTATCTTTAAAAACAAAGTTTCTCAGCCTCCAGAAATATCTTTTGTGTGACAATAGTTATGGAATGATAGTTATGGATAATGGATGCAGTTATGACAGGGTTTTAAAAGAATCACAGGCCAAAATGACATCAAAATATAAAACCACTGAAACAAAACAGAATAAACTTAATTTAAATTATTACTTAGCTATTTGAAAGAAGTCAGCATGGCACTTTAAGCAGGGAGGTGACTGCATCCACCTACAGCTTTTTCTGCCCAGAAAGTTACTTATCTGATCACTGGTGACTGCTTGAGGAAGGAATATTAAATCCAGTACATCTTAGTCATAATGTGGCATAATGTCTCTGACAGTTAACCTGGTGCATGTCAGTGTTCTGTTCCTCTAATAATATAATTTAGATCCACAGGGACAAAATTACTGGGTGGGAAGTTTAAGAAATAATCACTTTCTCATATTTTACCATCTTTATTTTTTAGCCTAACCTTTATGTCTCACAAAGTACTATCTTTAGCTTTCACCTTGAGATTCACATATGCTCATATATTTGTTCACAAATAATTGATTACTTAGGACAGGGAAATTATGCTTTTGGAGAAGGGGCTCTTTGGTAACTGTAAGATTAAGAGCAGAACAAATCATTATTTAAATGCTCCCTATGCCATGTGGTCTTGAGTGTGTCGAGTGACTCGACACAGCCAAGTGATAAGAATAATGATAATAGTCTGTGCTTTCAGAACACAAAGATAGATACAACCCCCAATTTTAAATTATCATTAAGCAGCATAACCACCCAAGGCCTAACTAGCTTATTACTTCTAAAACAAACACGTATTACATTATATCACCATCACCAGGAATCCTGTTTTTTATACCACTCATTCCCAATAGATACAATGGACTTATGGTTCAGGAAAGTAATGATATATTATATAGATTTATGCATATTGAATTTAATGATGCAAAGAGGAAAGCAGTGATGACATAAAAATTAAATATTAGATACAATGAAGGAACTACAGTATTAGTTTCTGCACACACACACCGCCCCCCCTGAACTCATATACACTGTATATGGGTTTTCCTAGAGGAGAAATGTTTTGAGTTGAATTTTAGTATCATGGAGAATCCCAGCACACAGTAGAAGAATAGAGTTGCATGAGCATCTCTTCTAGATTTCAAGGCATGAGGCTATATTTCCAACCAATGCTTTAGACAGAATCAGCCCTTGAAAGCAAAGTAGAATAGCTCTAAGTATTGACATTTAGTTTTTATATGACATTTACCAAACAGATAATCCTTTGATTAAAACAAAAGTTTTTTTTTTTTTCTTGGCAGTATGCTAGCTTGCTAGCTTAAAAATTAATGATAATCACTTTTATTCACAAAAATAGATGGTTCACTATTTTTTTGATTCTAAAAAAGTTTTTTCTTGACAATATGCTAGTTTGTAGCTTAAAAATTAATGATAATCACTTTTATTCATAAAAATAGATACTTTATGAGGTAAATTTTTAGCTAAATAAAGATTTACTCCAAAGGATTATAGAGTTTCTTCCTTTCCTTTCAAATAACAAAAAGTGACAAGAACATCACACAAATAAACACAGACATAAAACTAAAAGAATTTGGAATGGAATTCAAGGTGAAATGAGGGCATGTAAAACATCAAGGTTTAGTACAAGCAAAGGAAAATGAGTAAAAGAGGAAATCTTTACTACCTGTCTTTACATAGCATTCTGAGAGGATAAGGCAATACATTAAGTGCTATATTATATTAGTGTCTTATCACGCCAACATCAGAGAAAATGTGTCCTAAAAAGTATTGAAGGAGGTTTGTCTCGTTTATTTTCATATAGTTCGTTATAAGTGATTATAGTAGATAGCTTAATTTGAGTTTAAGGAAACTAATACATGTATTTTGGGAAGAACCAGACAACATATTTAATTTATTTAAAATTTAAGTAATGCATCTATAAAGGCTATAGCGTGACTTACTTTAAATACCTTACCGACATTATGATATTTATGTGGAGGAATCATTACAGATCATAGGTAGCTTACAAAAGTACCAAACCATTCCTAAAAAGTTTAATGCAACTTTGTTTTACTCTAAGATGAAATGATTATCTATGGGATAACATTTCTAAAAAAAGATGCCCTAGGCTTCAGACATTATCCCAAAGCTTTATGGTATTTTCCAAAAAACAATGGGAGGATCATCAACATTTCTTTTGAAAAATGACCAGGAGCATGAGCACAGAGATCATCTGCATTGCTATAAGCATACACACAGCAATATAGACAGATCATTATAATGAACAGCAAGATCTCTGGGTAAGCATAATCAGGGATTGTTGAAATATAGCCAGGCGTCATTTAACAATGGGGATGCATTGTGAGAAATGCATTGTTAAGCAATTTCTTCACATGTAAACATTATAGCACGTACTTAAACAAACCTAGATGGTAGCCTCCTACACATCTAGGCTACATGCTATATATGGCCTATTGATCCTGGGCTGCAAACCTCTACAGCATGTGAATTTCCTGAATACTGTAGTTAATCATAACACAGTGCTAAGTAACTGTGTATCTAAACATAGGAAAAGGTACAGAAAAAATACAGCATAAAAGATTAGAAAATGGTATACTTGTGTAGGATGCTTGCCATGAATGGAGCTGATAGGAATAGAAGTTGCTCTGAGTAAGTCAGTGACTGAGTAGTGAGTGGTTGTGATGGCCTAGGGCACTACCTTACACCATATGATACTTTATAAACACTAGACACTTAGGCTACATTCAATTCATTTTTAAAAAGTTCTTTTAATAATGAATAAGCCTTAGATTCCTGTGTCTTTTTTACTTTATAAACCTTAAAATTACTTTTAACTTTTTGATGCTTTTGTAATAACACTTAGATTAAAACACAAATATTGTGTAGCTGTACAAAACTATTTTTCTTCCTATAATATTTTTCTATTTTTAATTTTTTGGTGTTTTTTAACATTTTTTGTCAAAAATTTAGACACATACACACCAGCTTAGGCCTACAGAGGATCAATACCAAAAATTTCATTGTCTTCCGTCTTCGTACCTTGTCCCACTGGAAGGTCTTTTTAGGCATTGAACTGTCATCTCCTGTGATTACAATGCTGTGCTCTGTAAAATCTCCTAAAAGGTAGATAGACCTGCCTGAGACTGTCTAGCAGTGTTTAATAAGTAGAAATAGTACACTTTGAGATAACATTAAAAAGTATAGTGAATACATAAACCAATTATATATTCATTTATTATCATTATCAAGTATTATATACTGTACATAACTATATGTGCTATACTTTGATACAACTAGTAGCAAAATAGGTTTGTCAACATTAGTGTCACTGTAAAAAGGTAAGTGATCCACTGCCTTATGGGATTATGAAGTCGACAGCTTCACCAGGTGACAGGAATTTTTTGACTTCATTATAATTTTGTAGGACTGTCATCTAACATGGTACATGGTGCATGGCTGTAGATAATTCTGAATGGGACAAATTATATAACTCTAAATACCTGTAGCCCACATAACATTCATGTCACTGTTCATGGCACTTTTGAGCATATATATGGAAGAATTCAGAGAAATATAAAGAAACTAAACTACTGCTATATAGAATGGAGGAAATTCTTGAGGTATATTCAGACTCCAGTCACCTTGTTTTGGTTATTGTTGTATGCTTGTAACAAAACATGACATGTGCCCTGTAAATATATCACTATTGCACACTCATAAAAATTAAAAATAAAAATACATAAACTCTAAAAAAAATATGACTAAGAAAGGGGTAAAAACAAGAATAGGCTATCATGACACAGACTGGAAAAACCATATCCAAAACTACAGGAAGGAGAAAATCTGCCCTCTTATGAAATGTCTGAATTCTAAAAGTGTATCCTGAGTGACTATTCTTAGAAATATTCCTACAATTCTGTAAAATATTTAAATGTCTTGGGGTTTGAGAATATTTATGAATCTATTTTACTTTTGTACAGAGTAACACGTCAATCTCATTATGATGACTCAGACATGCTGGCTCTTCTCATCCTAATTTCTACAAATGACAGTGTGCCGAAATATTTTAAAATAGAACTTATGTATATTTATGTATTAGAAACCTAAATCTAAGGCAAAATTTAAAGAATAATTTTTAATTTTCATTTTAACTTACTATTAAAATTTCATTTTGATTTACTCAAACCCTTGATTAGATAACAAATCATTTACACACATTACTTCACATTTGCCTAACATAATTATAGAAAAGGAACTGATTCTGTCACCTAAATAGATTGTTAGAAGTACTTAAGAAAATATTAAATCTAAAGTTGAAAGAGAATTTGGATATCTTATAGACGTAATTTCTACCTAAATATAAGACTACTAAATGTATACCAGGTAGCAAGGTGGCCAGATCAGAGGCAGAGAATATATTCCACTATTGAAAACTTTTTCTAAGTATTAACAAGTTGAATCTTTTCAATTGGCTAAGTGAGTCCCTCTTGTACATGTCCTTCCTTACTGGATCTATTTATGTGTTCTGGACAAAGTGCTGTTCTTATTTTGTTTTAGTGTTACCAATTGAAAGGGAAGATTGACCTGCCAAATATTTTAAAATTTTACAAAAAATATTTAATAGTTTTTTATCAGTATACATTTATTATATCTAAATTTTGGGTTAATGAAATTTTTACATTTAAAAGGCAGAAAAATGTCTCCATTTATAAACAAATATAGTGAAGGAGTATAAATTTATTTGCAAGAAGGCAATTTTTTTAAATCACACATTTTGAAACTATAAAACATAATATGAACATGAAAATCATAAAAATATGAAATTTAAAAACTACATGACAAAATGGGGTATGAATGAACATTCTATGAAATCCTACTTGTCAATTTAAAGAATGAAGCACTAGTACATATTATAGCATAGATGGACCCAGAAAACATTGTGCTAAGTAAAAGGAGCCAATAATGTAGGACTATGCATTATTCTAACCTATGAAAATGTCTGGAATAGATAAGTGCATAAAAATACAAAGTAGTTTACTGGTTCTCAGAGAGTGTGACGTGAGAAGTGGAAGGGAAATGCCTGCTAACACATACACTATTAGTGGTGTTGAAAACGCTCTACAATTACAATATGGTGGTCATTGTGCAATTCTATTCATATGCTAAAAACACACACAACTGTGTAATTTATTTTAATTTTTTATTATTATTATTATTATTATTATTATTATTATTATTATTATTTTTGAGACAGAGTCTCACTATGATGCCCTTGGTAGGGTGCTGTGGCATTACAGCTCACAGCAACCTCAAATTCATGGGCCTAAGTGATTCTCTTGCCTCAGCCTCCCAAGTACCTGGGACTACAGGTACCTGCCACAATGCCTGGCTTTTTTTTTTTTTTTTTGCTGTGGTTGTCATTAATGTTTAGCTGGCCCAGGCTGGGTCCGAACCCACCAGCCTTGGTGCATATGGCCGGTGCCATAACCACTGTGCTATGAGCACCAAGCCACACCTGTGTACTTTAAAGTAATGGATATCATGGTAAAACAAAAATACTTCAATGAATTTGTAAAAAAAAAACAAAAGTGAATGACAAAAACACCATGTCGAAATTTGACACAAACACAGTAGTGTACAATTAGAATTCTACACCTTTAACTACATCAAACCTATAAATATATTTAAAAATGAAGCATTTAACTCAATAAATTGGGTTATGAGCAATATAATGAAGTGGAATGAACAAGGTTAAAAACAGATTTAAAATGTAGGGAAGAAATAAATAAATAGAAAATGGCAATGGAAAATATAATTATTTTTAATGCTAATTGTTAGACAATCATATAATACTAAAATTAACTCAAGAATAAGTAAAAATCTTGAAAAAATATATTTCTAAAAATGAAAATGCAAATAAAATGTGTCACCTCCCTCATGCATGTAAACACACATACACTCACACATGCAGGTGTGCACACACTCAGAACAGCTACAATACAAAGAAAACTCAATGATCCTGATTATTTGGCTTTCCACATAAATTCTATAATACTATCCAAAAAAATTTAATTTTTATATTCACGAGTCCCTTCAGAAAGTAGAATATGCATAAATGCTAATTAGCATATTTTATAAGGCTGGTGAAATATGGTGGACAAAACATGATAGAGAAACATGAAGAAAGAAAAACCATAGGCCCATTCTCCTTCCAAAGGCAGCTGCAGCATCTTAAATAATATGTCAGCTAAACTTACTTTAAAATGTGGAATTAATGTATCACAATGAAGCTAATGCTTAATTTGAAAATGTGAAGCTATTTCAACATGTAATTATGAATATGCCATTCAGTAAAATAGTTTGAAACTTAAACCCCTTATAATGATAAAAATTCTTAACAAATTAAGAATACAGGAACACTTCCTTACCTTGATAAAGCTTTGTCAAAACACTACAGGAAACATTATATGAGCAAATATCTAAGCCCACTGTCATAACTGTTGTTTAACATAGCTAAGGAGGATATGAAAAGCTATACATAAATAATATGTAGATTTTTCAGTATTTTAAGAGAGAAAATACATTGTAATTATCCGTAGATGAAAAGACAATCTATCTGTAATTTCAAATCCACAAATTATAAGAACTACAAAATTCTTCAGAGAATTTTACAGGATACAAGATGAGTTGGATACAAGAGATATTCTCTTTAACAGCAACCATAAAATGCAATAAAAGTATATTACTCTTAAGAGGAACATAAGGAGCTGAACTGAACAATCACATAAAATAAACAAATCAAATAAAATAAATAGTCACATAAAAATAACATAAAATAGAAAAACCAAAAAACAAAGCCCTGTGGGTAAACATTTAAATCTCTGACAAAGATTATAGGTGATAGTAATACTCTCAGGAAACATGACAAATGGAAATGTCATGTATATTAATAATCTACAAATTATATGAATCTCATTCTATTTTTTGATTTTTAAAATTGACATTTTACTTTATAATATTATAAGTGAATATAAAAATAAAGCAAACTTTCTTTAAGTTATATATGGAGAAAAATATCTACCTGAATCAACTCTAAAAAGCTACAGTAAAGAAAAGAGCTAACAACCCTTTAAAAACTGAGCAAGAGACAAGAACAAAAATGCTTCCTATGAGAACAGAGTAATAGCCAACAAAGACATGAAAAATTCTTCATCGTCCCTAATCATCAGAGAATCACAAATCAAAACCATTTTGAGATATCTTTTAACACCAGTGAGAACAGCCCACATCACAAGTTCCCAAAGTAACAGATGCTGGACTGCAATCTAGTTCAGGGTTATGAAAAGAAGTAAAAAGATTCCTCAAAGAATTAAAAGTAGACCTACCATTTGATCCTGAAATACTGTTATTAAGTATCTACCCAAAAGAAAAATAAATGACTGGGTGGTACCTGAGGCTCAGAGGAGTAGGGCACCAGCCCCATATGCTGGAGGTGGTGGGTTCAAACCCAGCCCTAGCCAAAAACTGTAAAAAAAAAAAAGAAAAAGAAATGATCATAAGGACATTTGCATTTGATTGTTTATAGCAGCACAATTTACAATTGCAAAGATGTGAAAACAGCCCAAGGGCACTTCACCACATGAATGGCTTAATAAATGTGGTATATGTATACCATGGAAGATTATTCAGCTAAAAAAGATGGAGATTTTGCATCTTTTCTATCAACCTGGATGGATTTAGAGAATATTGTGCTAAGAAAACCATCACAAGAATGGAAAAGTGAGCATCACGTGTACATGATACCAACTTCAAATTAATGGTTTAACAAATACATCTCACACAAGAGAAAAACTAAAATAAATTCAAATAGGAGAGCAGGGGGAAGGGGTTGGGTAAGGTACCACCCAACGGGTACATTGCACAAGTTTATGATGCTCAACCTGGATGAAGAACAAAACCATGACCTGGACTTTTAACCTTGCAAAGCAATCTATGTAACCTGACTGTATGTACGTTTATATTAACCTAAAACTAAAGAAAAAAAAGATAGCAGTCCTATCAGAAAGGATACATACCATAAATAACAGTCATAATTATTACTTTTGCAAAAATAGACCAATGAGCCAATAAAAAAATAAGAGAGAGCTCAGACATAGTCCATTTATGTGGAAGAATTAAATATATGAGAAAGGGAGCAAAAAAATGTGAAAATTATGCATTATTTAGCAATCCCTTTGGAAAAAATGTGTTTAGGATAAGAAGGGAAATATAATTGAATTTGTTTCTAATGCTCCATAATAATTTAGACTTTAGATAGATTAAAAACTAATAGGTTAATATTTTGGCACCTATAGCACAGTGGTTACAGCGCTGGCCACATAAACTGAGGCTAGGGGTTTCAAACCCGGCCTAGGCCAGCTAAACAACAATGACGACCACAACCACAACAACAAAATAAATAGCCAGGCATTGTGGCAGGTGCCTGTAGTCCCAGCTACTTGGGAGGCTGAGGCAATAGAATCATTTATGCCCAAGAGTTTAAAGTTGCTATGAGCTGTGATGCTACAGCACTCTACCCAGGGTGACATAGTGAGATTCTGTCTCAAAACAAACAAACAAACAAACAACAAAACTAATGGGTTAAAAATTAAACTCTAAATTTAAACAATTACAGAGGATATTTTGTGACATAGAGCATAAAGTGTTTCTTAAAAAAAAACTACAAAAAGTTTAAATAAATTATGAGTAGGATTAGCTAGTATTAAAGGCATCCTGATTAGGTAGCTGAATTGAGAAAAGGTATTTGCAATGTTTAAAACAATTTATATATAAAAATAAAAAATAGCAATTTATATATAAAATAGAAAGGTATATACTGAATCCATATGAAGCAAATTAGACAGTGGTAGCCACAGGCTCTGTGAGCAAATCTCTTGTATAGTCACTTCTCAAATAATAACCTGATCATTAAAATAAGATCTCTCTCTCTCTCTGTCTCTCTAGCTTGTGGTTTAATTTTCCCTTGGAGGGAGTTTTGTCACAGGCCAGGGACATAGGAAGAGAAAAATCATACTGTTGAGCCAAGCTATAGTATGCCCACATCTGTGCCCACATCCTCTTTGGTATTTGTCTCTCCTTTAAATTTTGAAAATTAAGAATCTATTTTGATATGTGCTTTACTTGGGCAGGCCATTCTCTTAGCAGCAACTTCTCTCAGGAGAAAAGATGAGCGAAACTTCCATTTCAAGAGTGTCCTCTAGCTCTCTTGGGGCTACAAAGACCTTGAAAGTGTTTCTCTCGAGAGTTCTAAGAAAGAGTACCTTTGTGCAAGCTATGTGAGGGCTGGGAAATGGTTTTTCCTCCTGGCACATTTGCTCTGCAGTGCGCAGAAGAATCTGAGTTTGATGTTTGCTTTTCTTTGTAAATTTGAAGCTAAAGCGCTGATGGCTGACTTTTAGCTCTCATCTCCAGTCAGAGGGAAAACTTAGTTTGAAAATTGCAACTTCAGAAAACTAGAATCTTACGGGTAGACATTCTTTTTTTTCTAATGAGCTGCTTTTTCCTCATTATTATAAGCATATGTATTATGTGGTTTTAAACATACTAGGTTCATCAAACTAAAGACTGTTTTCTGCATTCATATAACCTGTTTTGTCAAATACCCTTTAATATTAAAGTAATGAAACATTAGTTTGCAGCTATATTTATACACAGTAATAGTTAAAATAGCTTTCTGAAATTCAATAGTGGAAAACGTGCCCACAATTATAAACATACATTTAATACTTATGGCATAATTAAAAGAAATTTTTTGATGATTTTCTCTAGCTTTCAATGTAGCCTGTTGTAAAATAAGTTGAAAATTAAATGTGATCCCTAGAAGCTCTAACACATGAGAAAATCCCCAGAATTTTTGTTAAAAAATCTCATCAATAAATAATTGTTAATGATTAATTATATGAAACCCAGGTAATATAATGGGGAATCCAGTCCCATAGCCACACATCACAGATGTGATCATTTAATACTCTCAAACCATTGTGTCCAGACAGATAGACTCCTCTGCCAAACTAAGGAGGCAGAAGAAAAGAGATATTTCATCTCCTTATGCGGTCTGGAGCAAATCTTTCTGTGTTGAACAAGGTTTAAAGATTCCACATTCTTTACTCCCCAAAAAACACTTTCCTGGAGCATAGAGCCTGGCCTTGGCAGAGAATGGCCTCAAAGTCTGCAGCCTGAGGCTGCAGCAGCTGTGGGGCAAGAAGGGATAGTCAACAGGCAGGGCTTCAGAATATTAAAGTTACAAAGTCTCACGCTTTGCGCTCAAAGCCAGGAAATTTATTCTGAATCAATATCACCTATGATTGTTTTCCCTTTTGTCCTTACTGTGCAATCCTATTCCTAATAAAATGTCTGATGTACTTATAACTAATAATTGAATATTGGTTTAAGTTCATAAAATCATTATTACTAGTAATGCAAGCACATCAAGATATGACTCTTCCCTGAAGTATTACCACATGCACACTTTAAGGTATGATGTCTATGGTTATGTGGCACTAGGAACTAGAATCAGTCATCCTCAAACTATGGCCCATGGGCCACATGCAGCCCACCTAGGACATTTTTCTGGCCCGCCAGGTGTTTTTGCTCCCCTTGCCTGTACTGCTTAGCAGCTGACTTGTCCAAGGGCCCACAGTCTGGCCCTCCAACAGTCTGAGGGACAATGAACTGGCCCCCTGTTTGAAAAGTTTGAGGACCCCTGAACTAGATTATCCATGGATATTCAAAGTTTTGCTTCTTTTCAGTTACCGTTTATCAAATTAAGAATCTAGAAATTGCATAACAGACTATATTGAAAATGGGTCAATTCCAAAGTTATCCCTTAGTTCATTTCATTCAAGTACTTTAATTGCAGTGTAAATATCAGTAACCCAATTACAAAACTGAAAATATGAAGCTTTGCACATGACAAGTTAGGAAACGATTTTTATAATTTTAGCCAAAAATGTAGTACTATATTGATGCAATTTTTTCCCCCAAACTATTATGGTGTTAAGAGACAGGAAATAATGTGTTCAAGGCCAAGAAAATGAGGCTCCTATTCCTACTTTCCTGGCCAAATTATCATTGTTGTGCTGTGTGGATCTGGTTGCTTCCTAGTAAGAACGAAAACCAAACTGAACTTAGTCAAGACAATGTGACAATTTTAAACATATCATCTTGTGATGAAATAGCTGAACAAACTGAGAACAGTCAACCTACAACATAAAAGATCTAAGAGACATGGAAGAAAGTCCCAACCGTTAGAAGATAGTATGTCAAAAGGGTTTTGCTCATCTGCAAAAATGGCTCAGTAAGGACCCATATCTCAGGATATTTTATGTAATTAAAAAGCAATTACATAAAAACTTGTAGGAACTTCTCAATAAGTATCCTGATTCTTGTTCCTGTGTATACTCCTTTTACCACAAACTTATAACTTTGCAAAAAGGAAAAACGCTTACATGCCAAAACCCTCAGTCAAGTGGTCAATGGTACTATTTCAACTGAAAAAGGTCTGGATTTTAGTTTCAAAGGCATCAGTTAAACTACCATGAAGAATTTTAATTAGCAAATACTATCACGGATACACTTTCACCCTTGCTTTCTCACCCAGGATTAACAATTTGCTCATGATTAAGGATCTTAGTAAGTATGTTTGATTTAGTACCATCTACAAATATACTGAGTTTCTTTATGTATATGTTGTTAGTAAGTCTTAAAAGAGTTTTGAAGATCGTTTGTTTTTTTAATTTGCCATTGTGACCTATACAATGTTCTTCAACATAACAATTTATCAAATTGTGTTCTAATGGTTTCTAAAAGAATTTCCTACTACCTTTCCTCAGAGATCTAGTCTGTAGGAAAAGGTAGGTTTACAAATATCTGTACATCAAGAAAAATTTTGGCATATCAGAAAAAATACCAGGTTGAGAAATAGAAAATACATTCCCTTAGTGGTGCACAGAAAGACTTCATGAAGGATGTAGCCCATGAGGGAAACATCAAGGAATATGTCGTTAAAGCAAAGGTTTGAGAGTGTCTCAGAAATGTTGAAGGTTATGGAACATTCTTACCAAATTCTTCCTTCACCAGAGTATAGGCATCTTGGGGGGGGGGCATTTCCTGGAAGACTAATAACATAATGGTAATTATCAGATTTCAATACTGATTTAGGTCATGTTCATCGTATCCCAAACATGGTTTATAAGGCCCTACAAGATCTTTCTTCAACCTAATCTTTTGCAACTCTCTTGTTTCCCTGCTCCCCTAAACACTAACATACTTAGAAACACTCAAGAACACTAACACACCTATAGACTTTTTGGCCATACGGTACTAATTTCACTTCCCCAAATATTTAAAGACCTTTCTGGCCTCAGATCCTTTCCAATGGCCAATCACTATGACTGGAATATTTAGTGTTTTCATCCTGTCCTTGTACTCTACTTTTCCCAAATTAATTTTTATGTCTTGGCTACCACTTCCACTAGAAAAGTTTCCTTCACATCCCTTCTAATGAACCTTTCATGTGCCCCTGTAGTATCCTGTAATTCCATACTAACACACTGATCCCACTGTGTTATTTACCACTGTGTACTTATCTTTATTTACTCTGAGGCTGCAGGTGTTGTGACAACAGACATCCTGTCTCACTTGTCTCCAGAATCCAGAACTGTGGTTGCTAGCAAAAAGAAATAATAATACATATTACTGAATCAGTGAATGGATGAATTAACATGGAGTGGGGCTGTCACCATCATGCTACAGTGTGAGTTAATAAAATGTAAATCTCCCCTGTTCCAGCCAGTGGTATATGAATAGCATGATTACTGTTCTAAGAAAAATGACTTGAATATCTGAAGTACTTTCTTGGTTGCGATTATCCATACAGTGTGACTAGACAGAAATCTTTTTCAGATTTCATTCAAACAGAAGCATATAGAAGGTATAAATGAGTGGGGAAATATTAGTAAGTAATGTAACTTGAAGGAAAGAGCTATTTTGTAGTAAGTAATGTAAAAGGGATAATAAAATTTCAAATCTTAACCCACCAAAAATCAAAATCAAAACCTGAGAAGAAAAATCAAGATTCTTACTTTATTTTTAAGGTATATATCGAATTGAATGGTATGTCGTGTCTATTACTGATATGTGAATTTTCAAATAGATCTATTGCACTTATCAAGGTAGCTTCTATTAAAGATTTAGATAGTTTGGTGGTGTCAACCTTATGGGATGAGGGATATTAAGACATACCAAGAGATGGTAAAGCTTTATTTATGCTCAGTACTTCATTAGGCACCCAGTCTACTTCTTTTTTGCTATAAGGAAAACCCAGGCGGTTTGACATTTGATTTGAATGAATACACTTCCCCAAGTGAATCTGTCAGGGTGTTTCTGGAGGAAATTGGTATTTGAGTTGGTGAATGGAGAGGAGATCTTCCTTCTGGGTACATGGGCACCATGCCATCAGCCAGGGCCCAGATGGAATGGAGAGGCTGCAGGTGGAAGGGCAACACCTGGCCTGCGGACTTGAACTGAGACCTGCTACCGGCCTCCTCGTTCTCCTGATTGCAGGTCTATTGCACTTCCCGGCCTCCATAATCAATCAAGCCAGTTCCCTGCCAAAATCTTTTAATGTATCTCTGCCATGGCCTATCAGTTCTAATTCCCTAAAGGACTCTGGCTAAAATAGTAATTAAACATCTGTGAAAGAAATCATGCTCATTATATTTGTAGATGGTACTAAATTAAACATGCTTACAAATATTCTTAATCATGAGCAAAAAAATGTCAAGAGGCAGTCTTGAGAATAAGAAAATTAGTCATTTTTCTGGCCAAATGTTTGTATCCATTTCAAAATTCATGTTGAAAAGTAATCTGCAGAGTGGTAGTGCTGAGAACTGGGACTTGAGAAGGTAAGAACATTGGGAAAGCAGAGCCCTCGTGGACAATATTAGTGTCCTTGTGATGGGGGTGAGGAATTGGCTTTGCTCTCTTTTACTCTCAGATGTTCGGCCACACAAGGACATGGTCTGTGTCCCTATTTCTCTCTGCCATGTAAGGACACAGGACAAAGCATCACCTTGGAAGCAGACACCAGCCCTCACCAGACACTGAATCTGATGGTGCTTTGATCTTGAACAACCGAGCTTCCAGAAATGTAATAAATACATTTTTATTGTTTATAAATTACATAGTCTCTGGTATTTTGCTATGACAGCACAAATGGATTAAGACACTTTTTATCTGGATAATACATTTTGAAAAGAACATAGCCATAATAATAGATTTCAGAATAAGCAATGTGGCAATGGCATTGTAAATAACTGTAAATAACTGGATAAGAATATATATCAAGAAATCCCTGGAGGCCATAGTTGACCATAATTCAAATCAAAATGCATAGAACTGAAATGTTGTTTATAACACTTGAATTGAACCTTCTTTGAAAGAGTAGTTTTTTCTTAATAGAACTAAGAAACAAGAAAATAATAAGGTACTTTTGCTAGCAATAGGTATTAAATTATAAAATCCTAAAAAACCTATTAAGGATTAAAAAAAGGAAAAAAATAATACCCCAAACCTAACTGGTAAAATTGACTTTCACTCACAACAGAGAGTAAGATGACTGGGAGTAAATTTAGCTGTCAGATAAGATTTTCCACCCACTTCAGTGGCTAAGAGATCATCAGAGATTTAAAGAGTTTGAAAGCATTAACCTTGTTCATAAATATTTGCCCTTTCATGACTGCAAGTATAGAGGGCAGGTTTCATGCTTACCATTATAACTAGATAGGAAACAGAAAACAAGCTCACATCTTTCTCATGCCAAGTTAGCAGCAAGCAGTTAAACTTTTTGATGGCAAAGTTCTGTGATATCTGAAATTCATAAAGTAGCTTTAAATAAGTGACAGAAACCACGGTATGTAATTATCTTGGAACTTTCTTCAAAAGTGAAGGAAGGAAGTTAAAAGAGGAGAATAAATAAAACCAGAGTTAAAATGTGTTAGATAATAGTTGGATTTAGTGCAGGTAATGTTATACCTCTGACCTTGAAGAAGGGATTAATTTGAACTCTACTCTGTCAAAGTAACTGAGCAAAATGCTTGGGAAGCAATGCCGAATGAGACATGAATTGTTTCCTCACTGAGGCAGATCCTGGACCCATTAGGGAGGCGCAGATGCTCACAGTGCAGTGTGGTGAGTGCTATGACGGAGGCTCTGAAGGAGGCCCTGCCACTGCATAGGAGAAGCCACTAACGTGGCCTTGGATGATCCCCACAGTCAAGGACGGTGCAGCAGTCGGTCAAAACAGAGTTCCTGTGCTGAGTTCTGACAGACGAACACGTGGAATGGTTCAAACAAGTGGGGCAATAAAATGAGCAAATTGCTGATTATCATTCTATTTTTAAAATATATTTTATAAAGTAAATACAAATAACACTTGATCTGGAGTGTTAAGCAGAAGCCAAAGAATTCAATATGTGCTATGTCAGGATTTATGCTCCTTTACAGAAAACTCACTATGATTTTGTAATATATATATATATATTTCAAAGGCAAGAAAAACAGAGTGCAGTAAGTCAGACTCAACTCTAGGTGTACTGGAAAATCACATAGGTTGTTTTAAAAAATGTGGAAGCCCCAGGAACATGACAAAACATTTTCTCCTACGTACTTTGGTGTAGGGCTCTGGAATGGGTATTTTTTAAAAAGCCTTCTGTGTGATTCTCAAGTACAGTCAGAGTGGAAAAACATTCTTTTAAGGGGGGTTTTTCCACAACCCAGTTGAAGTATCACGATGGTGTGGATAAGATAATTGTAGTAGAGCTGGAGAGAAGAGATAATCTGAAGAATTCAGACATCATACTCACAGATCAATTAGATGCTGAGAATGGCATAGGAACAGAGTCCAGTATGCTACTTTCGGTCCTGTATAGCTGATAATGATGTTCACTCAGTCACAGGAAATAGAGGAGAAGTGATAATTAGGCTATGAGCTTATTAGAACTACTTACATTAGAGGCATCATTCATAAGGGGGGTGGCAGAGTTCTAAAGGGAATACTTTAACTTCAAATGTGACGAAGTTTTATAGAAAAGTGCTCAAAGTGACAGACTTCATTGTCAACAGGAGTCTTTGTTCTCTAAAATAAGCCCTGGAGAAAGAAAACAAGAAAACTATGGATGAGAGAGTTTTAAGTGAGTTTTGTGGTTGTTTTGTTTTGTTTGAGACAGGGTCTCAAGCTGTCACCCTGGGTAGATTGCTGTGGGATCATATTTCACAGAAACCTCCAACTCTTGCAATCAAGCAATCCTCTTGCCTCAGTTTTTCTGTTTTTAGTAAAGATGGGGGTTTTGCTTTTGCTCAGGTTGGTCTTGAGCTCATGAGCTCAAGCCATCTACCCACCTCAGCCTCCCAGAGTGCTAGGGTTATAGGCATGAACCACTGCATCTGGGTATTTTAAGTGAGTTTTCAGAGACTGGTAATCTCACCAAGGTGAGTACCTGTCAACATAGACCAGTAAATAAGGATTAGAACTGAAAACTGAGACAGGAGGTGAGGAATAAAGGAAGGATGCTGTGATAGGGCCAAGGAAGAAGGTTAAGAAATCAGTTCTTAAAGCAAAGTTACTGTATTCTTGCAGCTTAGTGGCAAAAATTGCTTGAACATAAGGTGAATATACTGACTGTAGTTGATTAATCACCTTTTGATAAAATACTTGACTTTGGAAAGTGAAATGTAACAGAACACAGGCAAACTAACTCCGTTCACTTATGCACGGGACGAGGCATGTGGATGCTCAGAACAAGAATGGTCTGACAATTTACCCTTCCAATTTGAAACTGAGAAAGAACATTTAGGAAGTCAGGGTAACAAATGAAGAATGAAAAGAGAACATCAAAATTTAATTTATAAAATATGCTTTATATTAAAGATCAAGCAGTTTCTTTCCATCAAAGAAAACAAAGTGCTCACTTACATTTCATGACATTGAAAGGTTTCATGAAAAATTAAGTTATTAATCACATATTCATTGATCATTTACAGCGTGCAGGTGCCTCTGTAAATTCTAGGGGTACAAAAGTTGTATCTAAGGGCTCCTGTTCTTACATATTAGTATGTTTCAAGTCTCCTGTTGTGAAGAATAGTTTCACTGTTTGTTGGAACTATTAAGTATGATTGTCAAATGTGCCATAATTTTAGTTACTTTATATTTTTCTTATATTATAATTCTTGCTATTCTTCTGTTTGTCACACAGTCTTATGGCTAAATAAATTCCTCTGGAAGTTCTTTGGCTTTAACCCTAATTTCACTGAAAGCAATTCATGTTTATTAGCATAAGAACCGAGAGGGAGATGAAAGTATAAAGGCCATTAGTAAAAGGAAGATTAAAAAGAAACCCAAAAAACTAGTATAGTAATAAAAGGTGATATATCCTGCTTTAAAATTTTACTCTATATTTATATCCTTATTTTATTTTATAATCAATGAATTGTGCATTTCATAACTACACTGTAATTAGAGTAAGTTGAAGAAGAATAATGATAATTATTAATTTTATTATTAATAAAGATTATGAACATGTATTAGTCTGAATCAATTCTTTCATTGTTTCCTTAGAAGAAGAAATGAAAATCTGTGGAAGGAAACTTAACTGCCCAAGTTCAGAGTCAATGTTAATCCCAGGAAACATTTCAGTTTACTTGACTCTTAGACCTCTGAATGGCCCCATCACCTCATAGTCTTTCTTGGTTATTCTTTCAAGGTTGGAAAATAGGTAGGTCTTGATGTTGTTTGAATAAATAATTTTGCTTCTCAAACACAATTACTGAAATAAAAAAAAAGAACAAGCAAAAACAAGCTTTGTATTCTAGCTGTGAACCCATTCACTGCACTCTGCAGACTTTCATATGCAAATGTCTAAATTCTAAAAGTGTTTCCTCTCCCGTCTCAAAGAGTAAAACTAGTAGTATAACACCTAGCTACCTGGTTTTAGGATTTTAGCACAAATTTCATTGGTAGTAAAATGAAGTTTATCACTAATATAAGTTGAATTAAGATATAGGCTACAAAATAAGATGAATTTTTATCACAAAGAATAGTATTCTGTTTGAACTGTCAAAACCATACAAACATAATCTCAATAGAGCATAAAAATAATTTCTTTTTTGAGGTTGTATTTTCAGGCACATTTTGATATGAACGTCTCACTCTATTCCTATAAAAGCTACCAGAAAGAGCAGCATATTTTCATGCTACAAACCAGGCAATATTAGAACAATCTTTCCTAGCTTATCAGTTTCATTTCTTGAGAAGCTGGAGTTGGTAGAGCATCTCAGAGGCACCAAGGCCTTTACTTTTAGGTAACAAGTAAATCAATAATTATCTCTGTATGAGGGGGTGGGAGTGGGGGGAGTGGCGTTTCTCATGAGTATTTTTTTTTTTAAGAATGTAGAACATTGATCTACCTAGTTAATATTATCGTCTAAGGATGAGTAATCAAGAATCACTTTCCTTATTTTGGTTACCATGAATAAACTTTCATTAATTTATTCTGACTTGGCAAATGTATATATTTAAAATAAATTAGGTCTAGTGATCCAAACAGAAGCAGATTCACTAGAGAAGTGGGTGGCTTTAGGTAGTCAGTGAAATAATTCAAAAGAGCAAGTAAAGTTTTAGCAAGGAAAGGAACGTTTATTAACAGCCTGCACAGAAAACCAGGCCCCATCCTACTGACTACAGATTCCATTATGAGTTGCTAAGAAGATCTTTTTCTTTTTTTTTAATGACAACAAAAGTCACCCCAACCACAAAACCAGGATTGGTAGTGAAGCAGAAGGCAAATAATAATGAATGAAGCTAGATAATAGTAGTCTTCCTCTAAACTTGGTGTATAGGACCAGCTAACTAGGAGTCTTACTGTATATGCTGGCTCCCAAGATCTAAATAGAAGAAATGGCATGGGAGTGATAACTGTTGGAATTATTTTTGAAGCTTAAGATTGAAAACATATTCAAAATAAACCATGTAAATAAAGCAACTAAGGAAATTCTACTCACTATCCTTGTGAACTTGGACTGGAAGATAGAGAATAGCCATAGTGAGGAATGTGAGAATATGAAAAGGAATACTTGTTTACTATGAACCAATAAAGCATCGTTATGATCACTTATTCTTGACAGGGTCCTAAAACAAATGAAATGGAAAATATCATCACATATTTAGTCATATCTAATTTTATTGAGTTAAAGCTGTAAGTCTGTATGTCTCAATGATTGCTAATAAATATTTTTAAGTGTTTCCAAATGATCAAACTGATAATACATAGAAAAAGTTTTTTTTAATTTTATTTATTTATTTTTTAATAATTGATATCTGTATACATTAATGCAAACATGGGGTACATTGTGCTGTTTTCATATACAATTTGAAACACTTTCATCAAGCTGGTTAACATAAATTTCATGTCATTTGCTTAATCATTGTATCAAAAC
>CAUYQV010120151.1:0-39533 GCA_963574575.1 Galagoides demidoff | reverse complement strand
ATTTTACAGTAAGGCCAAAGAAGATGAAATATCTGGGAATTTATCTAGCAAAGGATACAAAAGATCTCTATAATACGAATTATGAAACCCTGAGAAAAGAAATAGCTAAGGAGTTAACAAATGGAAAAACATACCATGCTCATGTCTGGGAAGAATCAACATTGTTAAAATGTCCATACTTTCTAAAGCATTCTATAGATTTAATTCAATCCAAATCAAAGCACCAATGTCATACTTTAAAGAACTTGAAAAATAGTACTTCATTTTATCTGGAATCAGAAAAAAACTTGAATAACCAATGTGTGACTTAGAAACAAAAACAAATCAGGAGGCATAGACTCTTAGGAAAAGTGAAATATTCTATGTAGGAGATTTTAAAGGAAACTATTATGTGGTATCCAAGTGCAGCTTTCTCCACCTCTTCCTGTGATACCCCTTCCCTCAAACAATTTGTTAACCAATAGTATCACTTCAGTTAAGGTGTCCTGGATTTGGACACATGAGATCCATGTAAAAGAGGTTTATTAGATATTACATTTAGGAACTAGAAGTAAGTAAGGAGAAGTTGCACTGTGATTCACTATTTCAGAGGTGTTGGGCAAACCCTTAGAGAACTCTGGAGTTAGAGCAGCCCCTTCTTGTTTCAAAAGGATGCAAGGCTAGAAGTCTTTGTATCCCTATTTGGACTGGTCTTTGGATATTAGAAGCTCTCAGAGAAGGAGTATACTTTTGGGAGGGGGCAAGTCCTTTCAGCCTAGAGCAAGCACCAAAGAGGGTTGCATCTGGAAACAATAAGCTAGGCCTCTTAGACTTCTGTTATCTAAAAGAACAGGTGCTTCATTCCTGAGAGATCTGGGCACCAGAACAGAATATCAACTACAAACCCTTCCTTGCATTGCTTGTAACTTGCTTTATGTAGTAATTTTACCTCAGCTGTGTATAGATTTTCCAGGATTCTTTTTGGTATCATTCACGGACAACTTACAAGAGAAAGGTTGGTGAAATGACCTTTAGCTTTTGCTGGTCTGGAGGATTTAACTGACCCTCATTAGCTTTCTCATTTACTATTTTCACTTGTTGCTAGAAATTCTACAGTTCTGAGTGGCTCACATGGTGAAAGTGTCCTTTCTCTGGGGACCTGGCTCTATAAACTCATAGAGCTTAACGTTTTGAAGAAGAAAAGAGTTCCTGCGTCACTGGGAGTAATGGTCAGGAGGACCATTCCTTCTTCAAGTCCTTGGTTCTCATACAGAATTATTCTATCTACAGAGAACTCAATATTATGTAACAGTTCATCAGAATGTAAAGTGCATCTCAAAGGATGGTGCACAGTACTTGCAAGCCAACACCTTAGCTATGTTTTCAAAGGATTGATCCATTTAATTATAAGGCTGGCATCTTCTGCATGGTGTGAAGTGGTAGTACCATTGGATCCCATGGTCCTGTGTCCACAGACACAAATACTGTGCTGTAAAGTGGACTGCAGGATCCAAGGCAATTTGGTGGAGAATTTCATGTCTGAGGAAGAAAATTTTTTTGAGCCTTCAAATAAGGGAACAGAGTCTTTGCAGGGACGAAAGGCAAGTTTATATCCAACATGAATTTTAATCTAACTTTGTGCTAATTAATACCCTTTACAGTGTTGAAGGTATCTACTATAATTAATGTGCCACAGCTGGGTGATGGATACCCTGAAGGGAGGATGTCATTTTAGAGGCACAGTATTAGTGCCTGCTGCTGGCATGTCAGACATTCAGCAGTGGCTATAGCTAAACAAGCCTTCTAAATGAGCGTTGGTAATTATGAAATGCTACTGGACTCATTTATAGCCTTCATATTTGTAGCTATAGATACTCCCTTCAGGTATTCATGTACAGGCCTTGGAATGTTCACAAAGTCTGACCAATGTAAATTGTTCAGGTGATTCTGACTCTTGATTGTTTATCTTCAATAGCTGATTTTCTCTGGTAAGAATTACCATGCAATTCAAGAATCTTCACATTTTATGTACACTCTCATCCATATGTCTCACCCCCCCCAATATCTTTGTCCCATATTTGCTAATCTATCTCTTGCTTTTCTCTTTCTATATTAAGTATATGGTCAACCAAGTGCACTTACTAAAATTCATTTAAGACCACCTTTAAGTGCAGCTGTAATAAAGCCTCAGTTCATTTTCTACTTATACTTACTATGTCATCTATCTGACAGCTAGTCATAAAGGCCCCATGTGAAAATAAATATGAGTTGAAAGATATCCTGGTGAAATAAAAATAGTTATTAGCTTTTGACTTTATCAACCTAGAGAATTTACTCATTGGTGGGGAGTCCTGTCTAAACATTCACTTAATGTTTTGTCAGAAGCTTAGTTTTTACTAGGGCCCACAAACATTTCGGAAGCTATATTTCCAATAGTATGTATTTCTCTACTGCAGATGGCAAGGCCTTGCTCTAACACATTGCAAAGGTTTGCAATAAATTCTATGCATAATTCTATCCCCAGTATCAGGATCATAAGACCCAGAAGAAAAACCTGCTTGCACCACACTCTGAACCAGACTACAGAGCTTTTTCTGGCTTGCTCTCAACTCTATTTGATGCTGGTAGCTTTCCATGTCACCAAGTAAATGAGTTGTATTAACACTACCAAGTAGATAAAAGATGTCTTTGTAACCTGAGGAGGTCTAACAAGAAGAGTGTTCCATTAATTGCTATGAGAGATGTAAGATGTAGTATTTTTTTCTTGATTTTGAAAGAGATGTCTTAGCAAGTTCCTAACTACTAGACCCCTAAAACTTCATGATATGTTGGACCCTTGAATCTCTTTAGAGTATATGTGTTATTACCCAGAACACATGTAGCTTTATAAGTCCTCCAACATGCAATTCATTTCTTGCTCACTCATTCTCATTAGTAGGAGATCACTGAGACAGTGGACCAATGGATATTTTCAGAATGATGGGAGAATATAGGTCCTTGGCCTTAATTACGACAGAATATGGGAGAACCCTAAGTGAAAATAGTAATATTGTTCATTTTATTCTTTCTACATGATTGCAAGTTTTGTCCTGTCCTCCTTAATAGAGATAGAAAAGAATTCACTCACCCCGGTCAATGTCTACACACAACATACAAAAGGCTGTGTTAATCTAGCAAAGACAACTTATCTTCACGGCATCTAAAACTGGGTCTCCTTTGTTAAGTTGTGGTAATCTGTTGTGAGTTGGCAGGCTCCATCTTATTTTTCTAGGAATGAAAATGATAAATTGAATGAAAGTATAATGAAAACTATTCCTCCTGAAATATCCTTTAGAATTTCATTCACTTTGTAATTTGACATTGCTTCTGACTATCTCCCTGAAAAAAAAAAAATGTTTCCTAAATTTCCACATGGCCTTCCTCACTATAATAGTTCTTACCACATAGGCCAAGTAACCATTGTGAGATTTCTGACAACTACTGAGATTTTCCATTCCAAAAATATAGTCAAAAACTGGAGAAATTAATATTAAATAATGTCAAGTTTCATACAGCATCACTGTAAGAGAGACCTTGAGTATAGCTCCACCTATCCTTCAGCCTATGTATGCCTCAGCTATAATAGATGGACTATAGTAACACTTTTGGTTCCTAGGTAAATGCTTATATGTCCCTTTGATATTAGAATGAAGAAATTAGTAATATAATACACTATGCAGTATACATTAACTATATGTATTAATATAGTACACTAGACTTGATACTTAGTGTTTTTTTTTTTCCATATAAATCTAACCTCTCTTTCAGTCAGTCAATTTCAGGCCTAAGGGTTGGTAAGAGATATACTCTAGTAGATGCCATAATGCGTCATACCGTCTTCCTCTTCAGGATTCAGAAATTAATTCCCTTAGCCCCCAAGAAAATAGACTGCTGACACTTTCCAGGAATCTCCTGTGGTCAAAGGCAGATAGCCAGGTGGAGTGGTGCATGCCTGTGGGATGTATGCCTGCAGTAGTGTATGCCTGAAGTCCTAGCTAGTCCAGAGGCTGAGAGGCAATACAGGTACTAACTCCTCTTTGAAGGTTTGGCAGAATTCAAAGAGGTGAAACTACTAGGTCCAGGGATTTTCTATTCTGGAGCATTTTGTATGGTTGAAGCTATTTTAGTATTTGATATAGGTCTATTCCAAAAGTCTAATTCTTTTTTTTAATGGATTAACTGCACTCTTCTTTAATTTTTCTTTATTAAATCATAACTATGTACATTAATGCATTTATGGGGCACAATGTGCAGAATTGGTAAACAGTGTGGAATACTTACATAGAACTGATTAACGTAACCATTGCCTCACTCGCTTAAGACATTTGCACTGTAGACAAATGTTATGGTAAGGCATTTATACTCTATTCTTAATAGTTTTGAAATATACCATTGTATTATGCACATTCATCTTTCTGGTTGAATTTAGGAAGATGGTGTGATTCTAGGTATTGGCATAATTCCTGTACATTTTCATATTTCTGGGCATAGAGTTTTTGGTGGTAATCATACAGGATCTTTTGTATCTTTTGGTATCTGTTGTTATTTCCCTTTTATCATTTCTGATTGAAGTTATCAGAGATCTTACTTCTCTGTTTCTGGTTTACCTGGCCAAGGGTTTAATCAATTTTTATTAGTCTTTTCAAAGAACCAATATTTTGGTTCTCTGATCTTCCAAATGATTCTTTTGTTTTCACTTTCATTTAACTCTGCTCAAAATTTGTTTTTTTATTTTCTTCTGCTGGGTGTGGGGTTGGAGTGTTCTTCCTTTTCCAATTGCTTGAGATGGCCCATTAGGTTGTTCATTTTTCCTTTTTCTGTTTTCGTAATGAAGGTATCTAATGCTGTAAATTTCCCTTTTAGGACTGCCTTTGCAGTATCCCACAGGTTTGATAATTTGAAGCTTCATTATCATTTTGTTCAAGAAATCTGAGTTTCTTCTTAATCTTATCTTTTAGTCAGCTGTCATTCAGGTTGACTTTATTTAGGTAAGAAGATTTCTGTTGCTATTTAGTTTAACTTTGATTCCATGATGGTCCAAGAAGATACGTGGAATAATGTCTATTCTTTTGAATTAATTGAAGTTATATTTGTGTCTTAAGATACAATCTCCTTGGAGAATGATTCATGGGCTGATGAGAAGATTGCATATTCACATTCTGAAAAGTTCTGCATGTCTGTTAAGTTCGTTTGTTCTAAGGTTATGTTTAAGTCTGTTATTTCTTGTTTGCTTTCTGCTTGGAGGATCTATCCAGTACTGTGAAAGGGATGCTAAAATCTGCAATTGTTATAGTACAGGAAGATGTCATATTGTTCAGATCATTTAGGGTTTCTTTTATAAACTGTGAAGTGTTCAAGTATAGTGCGTAAATGTTAATTATTAAAATCTCTTCATGTTATATGCTTTCCTTGACAAGTATGTAGTTTCCATCCTTGTCTTTCCTTATTTTTGTTGGTTTAAATAACATTACATCTATAAATAAGATTGCAACCCCTGCTTTTTTCTGTTCTCCATTTTCCTTGATTATGATTTTCCATCCCTTCACCCTGAGTTTTGTTTTATCCTTTCATGTCAGGTATATTTCTTAGAGACAACAGAAATCAGGCCTGAGCTTGTATCCGGTTAGCCAGCCTGTGCCACTTTAGAGGATAATCAAACCATTTACTTTTACTGAGAGAATTGATAGGTATGTTAGAATTTTGTTCATCTTATTTTTCAGATATCCAGAGCTTATTTTTATTATTTTCAATATTGTGAGCAGCTAGGCATTTTTCCTTAAATTCTGGGTGTTTGGGGTGATGGACCATTATGCTGCTTATTATGAAGAATGGGCCTGAGTACTTTCTGTAGAGCTGGTCCAGTTATGACAAATTTCCTCAACATTTCCGTGTCAGTAAAATATGTAATTTCATCATAAATAATACTCAGTTTAGCAAGATATAGGATCTTGGACTAAAAATTGTTTGGTTTTCCTTCAACCAGTTGAAGCATCCTAGTGCTAGCATCACCACCACAGCTCCACCTCTGATTATCAAGCATTAAATTCTTATAAGAAAAACACAACCTAGATCTCTCACCTGTGCAGTTTACAGTAGGGTCTGTCCTCCTATAGGGATCTGATGTCACTACTCATCTTACAGAAAGCAGGGCTCCGGTGGTGATACAAGTGATGAGGAGTGACTGTAAATACAGATGAAGCTTTACACACCTGCTGCTCACCTCCTGCTCTGTGGGCCCAGTTCCTAACAGACCACAGACCACTGTGCTCTGTGGCCCAGGGCTTTCAGACTGCAGTTGCACAGAATTCATCTGCAGCACATTCAATTAAATCAAACAGAAATACTACAAATTTTCAATTATGCTCTTATTATTTATGTCAAATGAGAGTTTTCTTCTTTCCAGGTGGATTTGAAGTACCATAAATGGAAACGAAATGTTAAAATCTTTGATCCTCTTTAGACTTTAGAAACAATCAACATAAAAAAACTCACCCAATTAAAAAAATGGAAAATATCATAATATATGATGAAAAGAACAACAATATGAAAAAATAAGAATGCTAGTTTCTAAGCCCCTGCAATTGCCTTTATACGAGCAGTGTTTAATCTAGTTACAGAAAGCAGAAGACAAAAGAAAGTATTTAAATACTATTTTTGTAAGCAGCAAAAGAAAGGTCAGACATTCATCTTCAGAGTTATATTCTTTCCTGAAACAAATGCAAACTAGAACGTATCTAAAGATTTCTTGTATATGTGACAGAGTGAGTAATGACTTCTTTGTGCTACACAACATCTGAATCAAAAGAATAATGCTTGTAGAGATGATGTGTATGGATTGAAAGAGCAGTGCAGAGATTTATTTATTTATTTATGTAGTTATTTATTTATTGTTGCTTCAGATTAAGGTCCAGGGGCCTAGGTAGTTGAATTTCAGTTCTAGTCATTTTACATTAGAGGAATGGAACTTGGAGTCTGCTGGAATATTAGCACAACCCGAAACAAACATTACCAGATGGAAACCTTTGCAAGTGCTGTCTTGACAGTCAAGTCACAGCAGAATTACTCTTTACATGGCTGTTGTACTGATATACCATATGGTTGGCTGAAGTGATAGTCTGAGTTTGAATTTGAGAAAATCCAAATTATTACTCTTTTCTGAATATCCAGCTTTGTAGTCTCATGAACATTTAAAATTTTCTTAGTTTTCATTGCTCAGTAGTGGTATAACTCTCTCTTTGAATAGTTTGACTATAAGTGATTGTATTTAAACATTTATTGGCAAATACTGACCAACGTGTGAGTGTGTATGTGCAAATGTGTATGTATGTGCATGAATTCCAGATCCAGCTAACATGATAACCCATCTTCTGAAGCTAAAGCTGAGAGGATAACTTCCTCTTTGTGATTATTGAATACAGAGTACAGACTAAGGGAAAGAGAACACTGAAGAATGGCTAACTAACTAGCAAATTGAGACATGTGGGGAAACAATCCCACACTCTCTTCTTATCCTCTATGGCTCAAAGTCCCAGAAAAAAAAAGAAAGCATGTACAGCTGACCTTTGAACCACACAGGTTTAAACTGCATAAGTCTATTTATAAACAATTTCTTCTCAATAAACATATTGGGAAAAATTTTGGATGTTTGTGACAATTTGAAAAATTGCAGAGATGAAAAATGTAGCCTAGAGATTAAAAAAATCAAGAAAAAGATATGTCATGAATGTATAAAATATATGTAGATATTAGTCTACTTTATCACTTACTAATGAAGAATATGAATAAAAGTCTTATAAAATGTTGAAATTTATCAAAACATAGGCACACACTTAGAGATGGCACATGATACCATTCTTGGTGAAAAAATTATCAAACCTAAAGCTACATTATTAAATTATAACTTCAAAAATTAACTATAGTTCATATTGTACAACTGTGACAAATTGCTAGCTGCCTCTTGTGGCTATTGAAGTGAGCTCAAGATCCACTTAAAAAGCTACATGATACTAACCTTGTCAATGTGAGCCATTGTCTTTCCAGTAAATTATGTATCACCATAACAAGGGATTTTTTCTAGTTCTCTCATATTTTTGTTTCATGCAATGTCAGAAATCTGGAATAATTTCATGGGACCAGGTGGCACCTGTGGCTCAAAGGAGTAGGGCGCTGGCCTCATATGCCGGAGGTGGCAGATTCAAACCCAGCCCTGGCCAAAAAAAAGAAACTGCAAAATAAATAATAATAATAATTTCATGGGACCTATATAAAATGCCACTAGTGATTCTGAAAGAGCTCACAAATGTTAGGCTGAAAGCTCAAGTAGGTACAAAGTGAAAGATTTCTTTAGGCCATGATTAGGATATAAAATAAAAAGTTTATTTTATAATAACTTATAAAGAAGAAGAAGAGAAGGAACGTGAAGCTATCACTGTAGTTATATCAGCAGGCATAAAATCCTTGCACTTTTCGAAGAATATCTTTTTATCTCATATTGAAAATGCAACTTTTTGGTGGGTGCATGATTGCTATAAAAAAATTCATACCTATAGACTCTTATGATTTAAGGAAAAGCTAAAGCACTATATGACAACTTAAAAAGAAAGTAAGGGATCTTTACTGTTGGAATATCAGCACAACAGTCATGTAAGGGATCTGAAGCTGAAGAAAGCCAAAAGAAAGTAAGGGATCTAACGCTGAAGAATTTAAAGCCAGCGAAGGAAGATGCGAGGATTTTAGAAAGTGGTTTGGCTTAAAAAATATCAAGGTGACAGGAGAAGGAACTTGTGTCCTCTAAGAGGCAGAAGGCAAGTCCCAGATGCTGATACCAGTAGGAAAAGCATTGCACAGAAAGGATCACTTATTGAAAAGGGTTTTTAATACGGACAAAAGTGCCCTGTTTTGGAAAAAAATGCCACAAGGGATATTTATTAGTAAGGAAGAGAAAGGACACCAGTATTTAAGGCAGAAAGGGATAGACTACCTTTACTGTATTGTGCAAATGTGTTGGGTTTCTAATCAGAATTGCTCTTACCTATAAAGCTGATCTCCAGGTCTTGAAGAGAAGAAATAAGTATTGCTGCTAGTCTTTTGTTTGTACAACAAGCAGACCTGAGCAGTGAGAACCTTTGTTTGTTTGGACTGACTCCATCAGCATTTTGTCTCTGAAGTCAGGAAGCACCTTGCCAATAAGGGACTTTAATGTCCTTTTGGTATCAGACAATGCCCTTGGCCTCCCAGAACCCCACAAGGTAGATATTGGAGGTGTTGAAGTACTTCGCTCGCTTTCAAACACATCTTCAGTCTCTGGATCAAGTGGTCATAGGAACTGCTCACCACACACAGTACTCTATGGAAAGAGTTGTCAGCACTAAGGAAGAGCCCCAGTAGGGAGGACATCATGAAGGTCGGGAAGGATTACACCATTAAAGATCGTCATTGCTATAGAAAAAGCCTTCAAAATCATGAAATCTGCAACAACAAATTCCTGAACACTGTCCATGACTTTACAGGGTTTATGAAGAGCCAGTCAAGAAATCACAAAAGAGATGGTGAATATGGCAACCAGGTGAAGGGACGAAAGGTTTCTTGTAGAAATAGAAGAGGAAATCCCAGGGCAGTTAACAGAAGGCAACTCGGTGGAGATGAGTACTTCTGACTCTGTGCTCGACCGCAAAAGAGAAGGTATAAAAGAAGCAGTTACAGAAGATACACTGACATCAGACGTTCTAGCCCAGGGGTTCTGATTATTCAACACGTTTTGACCTATTTTATACTCAGACCATTCTATGATACGGACACTGGAGCTAAAGCAATCTGGGAAACAATTGGCCCTACACAGAAACCTTTTTAGAGAAACGGGAAAGCAAAAAAGTCAAACAGAAATTACATTTTGCTTTTGTAAAGCTACACTGAGTATGCCCGCCGTTTCTACCTGGTCTTCAAACTCCACACCTCTTCCACTTGGCCATTCCCATTCCCGAGACAGAAAGACCCACCTGTCCTCCTTCTCCTCATCGGCCTGCTCAGGGTGAACGAAACGATGAAGACCTTTCTGATAATCTGCTTGCACTTAGTAGTAAATGTATTATCTCTTCCTGATAATTTTATTAATAACATTTTCTTTCCTCTAGCTTACTTTATTCCCCAAATACAGTATAGATCAATGTGTTAATCGAGTATTTGTATTGGTAAGGCTTGCAATAAACAGTAGCCTGGGGGCAGGTCGGCACCCCTAACCCTCACGCTAGTCCAGATTCAACTTTACTCCTGTGACAATTCAGAAGAGATGTCTTGCATGTGGCTTTCTGTCTGCCGCCTATTTTCTAAACATTTTTCTTCTCTTTATCCCCTTCTTTCTCTGTGTGACTCTGCAATATCTTTCACTTTTCCACCCCTCAGTCTTTCATTTGCTGCTCCTAATCTTCCCCACATACTCAGCTTCTAAACTGTACCCATCCAGACACGCATTTATAGACGTAACAGCCAGCAGCTACCCATTACTAACTGCTATTGATATGCCAGGCATAATCCTAATAAGCTTGTGTGCATTTATTAATTTTATTTTTGTGATATTTTCATAACGAAAGCATCATTGTTATCTTCATTTTGGCAAGGAGGACAAAGGAGCATATGAAGGTGTAGTAACCTACTAAACCTATCCAGGGTCACACAGCTGATGAGTGACAAAGCCAGCCTTTCAGCTTCTCTAGTCTACACTTTATTCCCTACATCACAGTGGTTACTTTTTGGAGCATATGTCGCACTTTTTACTATAACAATATTGTATTTTTTTTTTATAGTTTAAAAAGCAGATGACTCTGGGGGAAATAATCACAATAAGCTATCAAAAGCTTCTCTCTCGTGTCAGGTTTTTTTTTTTTTTTGAAAAAAATCCTACACATACAAAGATACACATATTGTTTTTATCTCTGTATCACTAAGTTTCATCCACATTTATTATCCCCTGCCTATAATTACATTATATGCTAAATAATTTCTGGCCCTGAAACTTTAATTATAAGCATACACTTTGAGCTTTTGTTTTACAGTGTCCTATGTTAATGGTAACAAATTTGCAGAGAAAATTGGTTAACAAAGCCAAATATAGTTACTCAGAAGTTTTGTTTCAGGTTTGTCTCTTGGGCTCTGTGACTGAATAAATGTATAGCTCTGAGCTGAGAATAAAAAGAGGCTGCTAACTATGCCACTCTCTAACTGGTCCTAGGACCATTAGATCCCTAAGCATTTGTAACACACTTTATATATCATGTTTGGAAAGACAGGTTAATTTACTTCTCTAAAGAAAGATACTCTGCTTGACAGTATCACAGTAGGTAAGGTAGCATGGTATGATAAATAAAGCCAGTGTCTTCATACCATTCTATCTGGACTTAAATTATCACCATCCCATTTGCAAGTCACGTAAACTGAACTAAGTCTTACCAATAATTTTGCCATGGTGTCCATATTCACGCATGGATCAAATCTTCTGATGGTATTTTATAGCAGTAGCTTTGAAAAGTATAAGTCCTAAATGTGAGATATTTACTTACTGCTTTCTCTTTTATAAAATTTAAGGATAACAAATTTAATTTTCTTAAATTAACTGTTGAGCAATTATCTATGACAAACCAATATTATCAATTGAGATAATCAAAAAAAAATCTCTATAGCTATCCAAATGCCTTGGTGCTTAAGTTGTTTCATGAGGTCAAGGAATAATTTTTACTAAAATGTAAAGAGTCAGCAGATTTTGGTAATATATTCTGAATCCAAAAAAATTGGATTAGAAAGCCTTAAGGCAGTTTTAATTAAACAGAGCTGGGAACACCTCAGAAACCCAGAGTCGGGGTTATGTTCGTCTTTACTTTTCTCTTCATCTGTTGGA
This sequence comes from Galagoides demidoff, assembly GCA_963574575.1. NCBI lineage: Eukaryota > Metazoa > Chordata > Mammalia > Primates > Galagidae > Galagoides > Galagoides demidoff. The sequence goes on along the minus strand of CAUYQV010120151.1, from coordinate 27,628 downwards.
ACTTTAATTCTCACAAGATAAAATAGTCCAGACATATGAAACACCATCAACATCTAATCTAGGGGCTTTTGGGGGGACTGCAAAACTTGCAATCAATCTTAGAAACCGACAGAATCCACAAGGCAAAAAATGTGAAACAAAAATCAGAGGTCAGCAAGTTTGCTCAAAGCAATATATAGATACCCAGATTAATAATCCATTGGAAAATGTAATAAATAAGGTGACATGTAGTTAAAAATAAGATTTCAAGGTGAAATAAAATTGTAAACCCTTTGGGGAACAAATATTACTAGAAGAGGCTCAAGACATTTACAGATATAATTGAAATGGATAAAATAGTAACATAACTCTATCATACAGCTATGGGTAGGAAAACTGCACTTCATACAAATATTCACTCTTTTAAAATCAATTTATAAATCTAAGCCACAAATCAGAATACTATTGGATTTATATGGAAGGGGGGAAAAGTTAATAAAAGAAAATTTTGTATAACAAATATGAGATGAGGAAATTTGTCTTACATAACCATCAATAATTTATATCAAATTTAAGTAATAAAATAGTATATTATTTGTACAAATACTGAAAGTAAATGATAAAAAAGATAGCCAGAAGCAGTTTTATGTGTGTAAGTAAAGGTATATGATAGAAATGGCATTTAGGGTTAAGGAAAAATGGATATATCATTTTGGCACCCCTTAGCTGTCTACATAAAAAAATTGAATATATACCACACACACACACAGCATGTAGCTCTGAATGGATTAAAGAGCTACATGCTGAACAATTAAATGTTTAAAAGTAAGTGAAAAGATAACATAATCATCTACTTATAATTATTCTATCTATAATTATTAGTTGTTCCAGGAAAGTTTTCTTACACTAGATTTTAAAAAATGGGATATTATTGGTATGTTTAAACTTATTAAAATTGATAATTTTGTATGAGAAAGCACTTTGTAAGAAAACTTGGAAAGAAATTAAAATTGAAAAAAATTTTTTTCAATATCTAGAATAGATTTAAAAAAAAAAAACTCTATCAAATCAACCAGAAAAATAATCTAATATAAAATTTAGAGGTAAAGGGTATTTTTCTCTTTCTGTAAGCAATGTAACCAAAAACATTTTTTAATTTATTAAACATGGATTTTGTAAAAAAAAAAAAAAAAAAAAAAAAAGAAAAGAAAAAAAGAAAGAAAAAAGAAAAAAAAGAAAAAAAGAGAGAAAAGAAAAAGGAAAAAAATGAAAGATTAAAACAAACAAACCTCTGATAGAGCTACTTTAAAAGCCGTATTGTTGCCTAAAAGCCCTATAGACTTATTACATGCATCACTTTAATAAGGAATCATGAAAATAAAAATTAGTGACATGGGAATAACATTTCATATCTACCAGATTAACTAATGTTTAAATCTCTGAACATAGCACTTGATGAGAAGGATGTACGGTGTTAGCTCTCACTACTTATGAAGGGTAGAAATTTTAGACCATACTTACTAAAGTTTAAACAGATGTACTTCCTGGCTGTTGGCATTCCTAGAGCCCTAGGACAGTCCAGGGTTATGAAGTTGCTTGTATAGTCTAAGACTTGAACAGCATTTCAGAGCAGGCATGAACTTGCTGAGTCTGCCCTTTGGGAAGTATGAAATTTCAGTTTTCCTCATGTCCAGCAGGAAATCCATTTGATAACTTATAAACATATACTCACTTACACAAGTGCACACTCACCTCTTAAGGACATCAGTCAGCATAGAATCTAAACACATTTATTTGTGGGAAAATTTTCCTAAAAGCCTCTGAAATATGTAGGACCACCTGCTTCACAATGAAGTTGGCATTTCATATTGTTTAGAAGATTATTAGTATGTATCTTACTCCTTAATACCCCCTTCTCTAACTGCACACCCATGCTAGAGTTAAGAAATAAACTGTCATTGGAATTAAGAATAAATTAATTAAGAATTATTTAATTGATTAATCAAGGATAAATTTTATTATAAATTTTTCTTTTCCCTGGGCCAAATACTGCCTAGATGTTACTAGTTATCTGTGTAAACACCAAGATAAATATTTTCAAATGCCACTTATGAGAGCTTAAGTTGTTAGACAAGCCCTTTCTTGTCTCCTGGCTTCTGGTGGGGGTGATAGAAAGAGAAAGGTTTAGGGGAGGGAAAGGCAACTTCTTCAGGTTGGAAAGAATGCAGTCTGTTCTTCAGTTGATTGCTACTACTGTTTTTGTTGTTTTAATTGTTGTCATGGTTTTCATTTATTATAAAATCATCATGCTTTCCATCTGGCTTCCTGGAGGGAAGATTTACTATAAATTTTTGTGCAACAATTTTTGTTTGTATATGTGTATATATATATATATATGGGGGGGTATGTCCTCGGTGATAACTGAATGGGAGTTAAATATTTTATTCTAATTACTTGGCTTGATAGTTAAAGAAGAAAAACCCATCTGATAATCATCAAACAACTAGACAGCAAATTTGGGAGGGAGAAGGAAAAAAGAGAGAGAGACAGAGACTGAGCATTAAATGTGAAGATTTGATGGGAAACAAGGAGACATTCATTCTCAATTAAGCCAAGATCTGGTGTCAGTTTTAAAGTGAATTGCTATCAGCAAAGAGAATTTGTTCACCAAAAGACAAACCCACAAAAATCAAATGGATTACGCTGGATGAATGCCATCTTCACTTAAACACTTCGAGTCAAATTATTCAGGATTTTGCATTTCAGGTACACTCCTGAAAATATTTTGAAGTGAGACGCAAGAGCTCAAAACTTAAACTCTGCTTCTAGAATCTTTGGCAACTAACCATTCCTTTTTTAAAGAAGAAAAAAAAAAAAGTAAGGTTTTCCTACATAAAATGCTGTTTTGTTTTTTTTTTTAATTTGCAAAACAGTCATCCCTTTAAATTAAATCATTGTTTACCAGGGGAAAGTTAATTGAAAAACATGTTTTTCTAACTAAATGGAAGTCTGCATCATGCAGGCAATAAACATTTTTGTTTGAAAGGAATTCTTGCTCCTTCTTCTAAGACTGCCATGGGAATAAAATAGCAAAGGAAAGAAAGAACAGAAAAAAAAAAAAAGCCCCACACAGTCTTGAAGTTGTGTCTGGCTTAAGAGCCAAATAGGATTTTGAAGCCTACAAGTTTTCTATTGGCTTCTAATTTTAGTGCCCACAAATTTCCCATTTGGCAAATCATGTTCCACAAACCCAAGTGGGAGCCGTTTGGAGGAATGCTAGTGTCTGTTGTTCCTTGTTAACAGCCCTGGCTAATCTGCCCCACTGAACATTTGGCAAAAGTTTGTTTTATAGTTCCTGGATGTCCATATAATATCTGTGGGTCAGGACAGAGGACCAGATAGACCTCACAACACAGGCCTACCTGAAATAGAACACTGTTTTTGGATTCCTTCCTTCTTTTTTTGTTGATAGGGTTAATTTTATGTAAATAGAATTGCACACACCCTCTGTTTGCTCTTATAGCATTTTTCATGAATGCTTGTCATTATGCCCTGCCCTGTAAGGTGGTTTTCTTTTTGTTGTTGTTGTTGTTTTTGTTTTTTTGCAGTTTTTGGCCAGGGCTGGGTTTGAACTCCCCACGTCCAGTATATGGGGCTAGCACTCTACTCCTTTAAGCCCTAGGTGCTGCCCCTTGTAAGGTGTTTTTTATGTCTGTATTATCCTCTTTTTAATGGACTTCTGATTTTATTCATTCCTGATATCCGCACTGAGCCTACCATGGGGCCTTGCCCACAGTGTATGTTCTGCTAATGTTTGAAAAGGAATGAAAATGACTGTTTTCCTCCTCCTCTTACTTATCAATCAATTACAGTCCCTGAATTGTAGGTCATGACCATTCATAAACTTACAAGCAGGTACAACCTCTGCACTTAGAGTGAAATATGGTTGGGGGAAAGGTAAAGAGATTCATAGTTTTGGGTGTCTCCTTTATGCCAGGCCCTTCATTTCATTTAATCTTCCCACGTATCTTACAAATATATAATATCACCTTCTTTGTTTTAAATAAAGGTACTCCAGTTCAAAAAGACAAAATCACTTTCCCCAAACATACAACTATCTCATGCTATAAGTGGAACTTGAGCCTAGATTCCAAAGCATGTAATGTATTCAGTAAACACAAGGTGGAGGTAGAAACAGGTGTATAATTATTGATAGATAAATAGAGGCCCCCAAATCAGGCTTTTCTAAAAGAAAAATATGAAAATGACTTTATACTGAATAAGGGTCCACCCTTTTATTCTTTCTATATCAGTGAAACATATTTAAAAACCTGAATACCGAAATTTCATTCAGGTAAGATTCACATTTTCTACCCTTGCTTATTGTTTAATCAAGTGAATACAATCTGCCATAACTTTTTTATGAAGCATTTTTTTTACCTTGATAACATTTTGACTTCATGAAGCAACTACTTTTAATATTTATGTCATGAAATAACCTTGCAATCAAATTAGAGGTTCAAATAACTTTAGAGAATAACAACACTCCCTAGCCATCGCCTTACTCCCATAAAATTGAAAAAGAGCTCTTTTCTTATCAATTCTAAAGCTTCTACACAAAACGAGATTCCGCTTCTCAGAAGTTAAATTTTATACACACACACACACACACACACGTATAATACCTCTATAAAAGACTGGTAGGGAAATGGCAGATTGCTCAGAAAAGGTCATATAACCAATGTTAGAAGCATAGAGTGGCCAAGATGGCAGCCAAAACTTCCCTTCCTTCCACCCAGAGTTTCCTCCAGAATTCAATCTGTATAATGACTATTTTTAAAATACTTGTACATGCCATAATATCTCACCACATTCCTGTGAATTCGTCAGAGTAATTTTTGCTTTTCATAAGCTTGATGAGTAAAGTTCAAAGAACTTTAGCAATTTGTTTTCTTTTGGGAAAATAAAACTAGAAGATATGTATACATAGATGGACAGATATATAGTGGATAATGCATACATACACACTTATATATATACATATACACATACACACATATAAATGATAGATCAAAGAAAGAAAGGGACAAGAAAAAAAGAAAAAAAAGATAGGAAGGGAGAGAGGGAAAGCAATATACATTATCAACTAGGCAATATCACCCCTGGCAGGTGCAAATTAATTCCTAAAGGGTGAATAAAATCTTACTTTTAATGTACAAACTCAGATATACATGTATTTTTAATATATACTTTATATGAAAAACCTCAGTGTATGTATGATATTTAAATTTCATGGTAGGATCATCAGAAAAAATAGAAATGTCAAGGAAGAAAATAGTTTTTAAAAGGTAGAAAAACACTGAGAGATTGTAGCAGAATGTGACGGGAACATTCAGATGTTTTACCATTGCTATCTAATTATTTTTAATATTCCATTCTTTGAAATACGAGACTTTTCCCTCAGCCATGAAGTGGGTTGGAGAACTAAGCCCACCTTTTGCTTGAAGATAGGAAAGTGAGTTTCCAGTTGCCTGGGATTCCTGCTATGGTCCTAATGGCAACTTAGTCTCAGTGAGGGAATTACAGGAGTACAGGGTTTGAGAAGAGAAATACCTTGGAGGAAGGTGGAAGGCAACACAGAGGTGAACAGATGGAATGAAGGAAGAAAGGAAAGGCCTTTCCAAAGGGAGCTTCAAAAGCGTAGGAACTGAACTGAAAAATGTTGCTCCAAAGAGGAAGAAATTTGAAGTTCATTACCGAACAAGTGTGTCTATAAAGGAACACCACAAGAAATGATGTTTGAGAAGTCAGGAACCAAACAAAATTGCTTTCTCTATTTAAAATATAGCGTGTTTGTTTTACGTTCTTAACCTTCTGCTTCTCTCTTCTTTACCCGGTGAACTCTCACCGCTCTTCAAGCGCCTTCTCAAATGTTCTTCATGAAACATTCCCAGACTCCCTAAACATTCCCACAGCAGGGCCCTAATCTCTGATGAATTTGCCATCTGCCTGTAATTTTCAAGATAGCATCTATCGTATCACAGTGTCATTTTTTTACATCTGTAGAGAGTGACATTCTTAATATGCAAACTGGACTTTATTCATGGATTGTTTGTTGACAACGACATGGCTCGCACATAATACATGAATAGAATATTCTCCACTTAGTACCTGGGAGGTACTTATAGGCAAGTGAAGGTAATTATAGGCAAGAATAATTTTGCTTAGCTCAAACTTCCCTCCCTCACCCATACACTTATTAGTCAGTTAAACTGAGAACTCTTACCCTCAAAGTCTTAATGAAGGAAAAGCCTATATATTTTTGGATGTGCAGACAGCACAGCAAATAGGGGCACCAACTCTGCGAACACTCGGGCAGGACACTTACACAGTCTGGGAATTTCCCGGTGGAAAAACCAAGGATTTTTCCTGGTTTATGTGCTACTGGACCCACATTTTCAGGTACATATTTAAAACACAGATGTTAGTAACTGAGTTGGATTTTCAGTGCCATCCTTAAGAAGTATCCTGTATATTGAAATTGGAGTTTATTTCTTGTTTCTGCTACTAATTACTACGCATTAGCTGAAGGCACATAATTTTAGAACAGAAGTGACAGATTATTTCTAATTGGATTATTTACTTGAAATATCACTTCTTGTACTATGCATTCTTTTATTGACTCATTTTCTTAAATGAGTGTGGTGAAGCAAAATTTAGGACCACAATAAGACAAAACCTTCTTGTAATCGGTAATTATGAGGAGTAGAATATTATTATTTATTTTCATACCCCAAACTTTATAATTGCTCTATTCTTTACCCAAGAATGAAAATCACAAATAAAATGAATTTTTGTAGTTTTCTATAGATATGTACACAATTGTAAAATTAAGCATGAGAAAGATAAACAAGGGAATCAGTCATGGCTGAAAGAGAAGGAAATACAATCAACACCGGGTATAGAGGACATTAAACTATATTTATCATTTCCCTTCTTTAATGAAAATCTAATCCAATGAGTGATTCAGTACACAGGTGTGAAAGGGCCGTTGCCCAGCTTTTTTCTAGCTAACAGTTGGCTAATTTTTTCCACCTCCTTTGAGCAACCTTGTCCTTCAGGGTAGCCCAGGCCTGCCTCCAGCTGTAGGGAATGAATCTGATCATCTCTTTGCCAGTGATTGTCCTGGGAAAAGGATGTAATGCAAGTTTGATCAATAAGAGAGGAGGGATATTTGAGGAAATTCTAAGAAAAGTATCTAATTTTTAAATAAGGTCTCTTGAAGAAAATTATCACCTTCCTGCCTCTGGACATCACTGTATGCATTTGATTCTTGGAACTGCTACAGTCACTCACCTGGGGAACCTAGAGTTGAGTTAAAAATGAACGTCAGAAAAAGACATAGCAGATATATTGAAGGGCTTGGGAAGGTGAGTTAATTATTGAGCCAACTAACCATGTAATTCTTTAAACCTCTCATTATATGAAATAAAAAAATCTCTTGTTTTAAAGTATTTTTTAATTGAGACAGCTAAAAGTTTTAAAATCAATACCTGCTTGTTTGTTGAATTAATCTTTTGGACTGTTTATTTAGAAATAATACTGAGCAGTAGAGTCATTGCTCTTGATCGTTCTTGAAATGTATCTTAAAATTGCTTTTAAAGTAACAGCTTTTATTTTTATAAAATATAAAATTATTTTTCAATATAACATCATTAAAATTCAAATACCTAGTAAAATTCAAAGACTATGAATAATAACCTGTTGAGAGATATTGATCTTCAATTCAGAAAAAATATCACATGTGTGCCTGAGGTCATAATATTGGAGCCCAAATTCAGGAGCACACAGGCCTTCCAGAGCCCATTCATTGTCTGAATAACAGGTTAGGAATTCCTGCTACAGAGATTTATGTACTATGAAATACTTCCACATCTGTTATTTCTTCTATTGATTACGTTGATGATCTTAAAAAAAATTGCATGCTATTATTTTTATTTATAAATATCTTTTCAGTCCCAGCAATGGGTTACAGAGCTTTAAAGTGTTACTACCTCGTCTCTCCAGAATCAAAGACCATTTCATCCCTCTGCACTGTTTTTCTTTTAAACTTCGTTAACTATCCAGTCAAAAATTGTTTATGTGGACACTTTTCTCTCTACTCTTATCTTTTTGCAGTGAAGGGGTGTCCCTGGAATCATTGGCAAACATTAGGCATTTTTTTAAAGTATCATTAGCAAATTGTTGCAAACAGAGAAGATAAAGGAGCCTCTGGTTGTCAGAGCCATTAATGCTGATTAAAGTAGCCTGTGTGGGCCCATGGTTTAAGTTTGTTTATTTTGAAGCATTCACAGCGTAAGAAATCCAGCCAGCCTTCCCCACTGCCATGGCAATAGAAGGTTTTCATGTGTATATGATGGGTAGAGTATTCTCTAACAACTGAACTGTTAGCCTGGTCCAAAATCGTACTTGTGCAAATAAAAAAGAAAAAGTGTCTGTATTTGTGGAAATTTAACTAATCCAGTCTCCTTGTAGTTATTAAACTAGACTTAGATGACATGGACACTCCTCTCCCTTACTTCACACGTTATTTCCATGCATTAATATTGCTAAAATATTCAGGAATTGTTTAAACAATCTCTTTAGGCTTTGTCCCTGAAGACAATGAAGACTTTTTTTTTTTTATCTTTTTCATCGAATCCTTTTATCATTAACAAAAGGGGTCTTAATTAATAGCCTAACAGACAACCAAAACAGTGAACCAAGGTGTTGATATCAAAAGCCAGAAGGACATTTACTAAATGCATGATGCAATGCTAAGATGTGTGGGATATCATTTAATTTAGCCATTTAAATAATCCAATGAGCATTATTATACTCGTTTTACACAGAAGAAAATAACTCAGAGATACCAATCAGGCAGTCCACGTACACATAACTACACATGACAAAACCAAGATTCAAATCCATACCTACAATGAACTGACAGATATTTCTACATTTAAATATGCATATTACAGATGTGTGTCTGCATTCAATATCTTATACTCATTCATCTTACACGTTGGAGTATTTCTGTGTCTGTTTCTCTTATTCGTGCCATCTATTTATCATCTTTTACGTCAACATTCTTTTTGCCAATACAAACAAATGTTCAACTTCAATCTCTAAACTTCATAGAATGCTTTACCTTGTAGACTGTTCAGTATATTAAAAAAAAAGATGGCTTTTTGCAAACTAATAGCACCAACCAGTGTTTTGAAGTTTAAAAAGACTTTTTTTCCCCTTTTAATTTAGAATCAAACAGCCATAATACACATAAACATTAGTTTAAAACACTGAAGTTTTAGCTTTAAACACTAGGTTTACATATACTACACAAATGTCTAAAACTGCTTTCTTTTTTCTGTGATTTTTTTTCCCCCATCACAGATCAAAATTTCTGCTGTGACCTCATTACAGATCTCTGAGAAACACAAAATCATCTTTCCATTTTTTTGTTTTACTTCAAAACTTATTTTTTGTTTTTATTATTATTTTCAATTTAATTTTTAATTAAATCATAATTGTACACATTTGTGGGGTACAATATGATGATTTGATATACAATGTGGAATTCTTAAATCAAACTAATTAGCATAATCATCACCTCACTTATTTTTTGTAGTAAGACATTTATAATTTAATCTTAGTTACCTTGAAATAGCCTCTTGCACTTCAGGTAAGATCCCACCAAACGCCTTCCCTCCTCCCACCAATTGCTGGCCCCTGGCCCCTTTCCTTTCCTCTCCCCTTTCCCTAGTTAGACTCTATTAATGTTTTATCATTCATATGAGAATGTAGGCATTTATATATTGGTTTTAAATTAGTATTGAGTACATTAGATACTTTTTTCCCATTCTTGAGGTACTTTACTAAGAAGAATATGTTCTAACCTCATCCAGGTAAACATAAAAGATATAAGGTCTCCATTTTTATGGCTGAATAGTACTCCATGGTATACATGTGCCAGAATTTGTTAATCCATTCATGGGTTGATGGGCATTTGGCCTGCTTCCATGACTTGGCAATTATGAATTGGGCTGCAATAAACATTCTGGGGCAAATGTCTTTGTTGTAAAATGATTTTTTTTTTTTATTCATCTGGGTAGATGCCTAGTAATGGGATTACAGGATCATCGAATGGAAGGTCAACTTTTAGTTCCTTGAGAATGCTCCATAATTATGGAAGGGGATTGTTCTGATTGCAGCTATTGAAGGAGATTCTGGTTCAAATAAAATATCAAAACCCTAATACTAACTGATCTTGAGTGCCAACATCCTCAACCAGCTGTTTGTGTGGTGCTGGGAATGCAAACATAAACCAGGGGAAGGTTGATCCCTCACTTGACAAGCTCCCTCTGCACAATCCAGGGTGGACATTTTATAAAGCAAGTCAATGTGTATTTCATTCCATTTTTCATTAATTATGTATTTTTAAAAACATCTTCAACAAATTTACTCTTCTTTAAGGAAAAGAAAATGTCCACAGTGCTCCTCCCTTACTTCCTTTCATGTTTCTTATCTCATTCATATATTCCGGTTACAGAGGAGGAATTGTCATCCCTTTCTCTAATTTGCACTACACAAAGCCAGAAATAATGGTGTTTTCTGCTTGAATGCAAACCAATCATTTATCTGGATGCCCCTGAAAAGACTTAATTTGCTCAACTAGTCAGTATTCTGCCTCCGTTAAAGGACTCTAGGCTCACACTTGGACTTTTCTTTTAACTCACGTTTTTCCCCACTTGCCCCCACATCCCACCTCCTCAAACTTTCCCAAGTGAGAGCGGCCTGCCAATCCCTCCCCATCACCTCCTTGAGGCTATTATTCTGTGCTCTAGTTACCACCAGCATGCTGCCGCTGCCTCAAACCCAAGGACTCACATGTGCCGAAAATAAATGATAAGCAGAAGGAACAGACCTCCAGCTTGTTTCTGCCACCTTTTCTGAGAGCATGAGGTCATGCCGGCCTATTCACCAAGCGCTACAAATGGCTGACAGACATTCAGAGAATCTCGGTGGTGAGAGATGAGGAATGTCCAAGCTAGGCCTGGCAGCAGCGTCCAACCTAACACACAAGAGGCTTTTTAAAGACACAGTGGGAAGAATTTTTAATGTTTCCATTCACAGGGGGATTTTACTGCTCACTCACAAACCACCTAGACATTTTGTTATGCTTAGGGTGAGAATGGTGTTTTCTTTTTTTTTTTTTTTCTTTCTCTCTCTCTCTCTCTTTCTTTCTTTTTTTTGGGGCGGGGGGGGGGTTCTTACACTATTCTGCAAAACTCTGAACAGGATCAATACTGTTTAAACCTCAGCTTGTTTTGTTGGCATTTCTTATTTTCTAGCCTAATGAGACAGAGAGAGAAAATTACAATAGATTAAAGAAGTGCATTTAAGTTAATGTTCTGTAATCAAGAATGATTGCTGAATTCTACCTACTTATACTTTGGGGGCTTTTATAGATAAAGGCTCCTTCAAATTAATCTAGTATATCTGGTAAATAAGTAACATAGTACATTTAGAACCAAGGGCAATAATAAAGAAACTCAAGGTGACCAACTATGAGAGTGTAGCACATACATGTATGTTATGTGGACTTAAACGTGTATGTGTAGATATGTAACACGACATGTATATGTGCTAATATACATGTTTAACAACATATACAATGTAAAATTACAAGCTATTCACATTTATCTCACTTATCTGTATCTAAGACTCCCTCATATAGCCACTGTTTAGGACTCTGTTCAGAAATCTTCGATTACTCCAAGAACATGAGATTTTCTCTCAAATATTCTTACTAGAATTTTTTTTCATTTTGACATTTTATTGTTTGCTTTTAAATGTACAGTTCTTCTGAAGTTGAATTTGGGGCATGATGTTAGGTAGGGGTCAATTTTCACATATTTTAAATATATGAATAATCAATTGAACCAGCACCATGTATGGCAAAGACCATGTCTTCTGTTTCATAGTATACACTGTTTTACAGTGTAATTCCCAGACCAAATATTTATATATACATGTATAGATGTGTTGTTTTTAGTGTGCTCATTTTGCTTTTTATCAGAATTTTTTGGTTATTTTGACCTTTTCCATATCCATACATAATAAGAATATTTTTAAATGCCACCTATTCTATAGTTTGTTTTTATGAAATCATAACTGTGTACCTTGATGCATTTATGGGGTTCAGTGTATTGATTTGATATACAATGTGAAATGCTTACATTGAACTGATGAACACATCCATCACCTCACTTACTTATCTGTTGTGGTATATTGTATAGTTCCTAACACATTATAACACATTATATTCATCCTTCAAATACTATGTGGGTTCTTCCTCCATAAAATTTTTTATAACCATGCCATCTCATATCAGCTTCTTCCTTTGAATTATCTGTGGAACTTCAAATCTTCAAAGTTTACAGATTTATTATAAAGATAGAAAGAAACTTTGAAGACTTTTAGTGTGATAGTCTGTAAAAGGTTAGGGTGACTATAGTCTTTGTAGATTATGATGGGATGAAGAATAGGCAAGACTAGCCATTGGGCAAGACAGTGAATGTATACTCTTTTCTTCTCCCACAAACATGAACTCTCTGATGGATATTGAAAATAATGCATTCTTTATATGTAACCCATAGTTACATATAAAATGCCAGATATTTTGTTGATCCATTTCAGTAAAGAGACCATATTTACCAAAGGAACCATAGCTGAGGCTACTTATTGTTTAGGTTTATGTTGGTCTACCACAATCCATCTGGTTTTTGTAGGAGCCAAAGAAAGATAACTTAAATAGGGACTTAATGAGGACTTAAACTCTGTATCCTTCAAGACTTCACTGGTGGCACTAATGTCTTCATTCATTCCCAGGATACAGTATTGCTTCTGTTTTACCATCTTGACTAAGGATAAGAGGTTGGGGAAACCAGTTTCAGAGAATTTCATGCAGAATCTGGGGGGAAATGAACCCCAAGATACTTTAGAAACAATGACCTTGACTTTTGAATATGTTGGAAGTGTTTAAGAAACACAAAGTGTCTAGTGTGACTGAATGAGCGAGAGAAACAGTGAAGATTTTAATACACAGCTTGAAAAAATTGATAAATAATGTAGTTAAGAATACTGTAGTTTAGAAAAACAAATTTAATAATACTGATATATTATTCATGTGCATTATCTTATATTAAATGGCAAATGCACATTAATTTAAGGCACACAAGAACATTCATAAAAAATTAATGACTTATGAGACTATAAAGGAAGATTCAAAACTTTCCCTATAAAAATATGATGGAAATTATAAATTTTAATACAAATATTTTAGAAATAAAGAAAACATTGAGGGCAAATTCATCATCAAATGTCTACATTTGGACATTTGAAAATGTTTTAAGTATATACTGGGTTGATTAAGCAATCATTAAGATTGCATAATACCTAGAACTGAGTGATAATTAAAACCTATAAAATATAAATCTCAGTCTATATATTTTATAAGTAAAATATAAATTTGTTGAAACTATGAAAAATAAAGAGGTCATTTGAAAGAGAAATTTAAAGTTTTAAATAATTGTATTTGGAAAAAAGAAAGGCTGAATATTAATAAGGTATGCATTTAAGATAAATAGATTGGAAAGAGCAATAGAATAAACCCTCAAATAATAAATAATGTAAGAGGAGAAACTAATGAATTAGAAAGCTAATCTATAAGTAAGAAGGGAAACAAATCAGGGTAATTTTGAGGAGGGGACTGAAACAATTGTCTAATCTCTGAAAATATAGGAGTAATACACAGATTTGGTAGCTAGTGTAGAATTATCTCTGATTTATCTTTAAAAAAATAAATATGCATGTATTCTTAAGAAGGAAGTTCATACAAAAGTATACTCAATATTCTAATTGTTCATTCTTTTTATGGACATTAAGTGGATCTCTTAAACATATGCTGTAAACTTTTTTAATGGGCTGATACTATTGATTCAAAAAGCAGAAATATCCTTCCTTCATTCCTTCCTTCCTTTCTTTCTTTCAAATAGCAATGAAAGAAAAAAAACAAAAATACACAGGAAAGTATTAAAAATATCTCTCAATTTACAAACATATCTAAATTTCCAGGAACTGAACACATAGTAAATTATAAATAACTGATAAGAAAATTTAGAAGATAAAAGTCCTTAAACAAAATCACAATTTTTTACCCTCTTGAAATTCAGATAATCTTGGGAGAGCATCCAACTTTTAAGACCAAAAATAGAAATTATAGTTTTATATAATATGTTTAATGTTATTCCATATTACAGAATAGGAAAGTATTTTTTTAATTAATCTCATTATCTACAAAATAATAGAGAAAAACATACTTCCTTCACTGGTAAAATTTTATTATATATTATTTAAGATAGGAAATAGGGTACACTAATAGTTTAAATTAAATAAAGTGATTTTATTGTTTCCCAGTATGTAAATCAAATCTGTCTCAAGTATGATCAGTTGTACCAGTGACAGTGATAATTATAATTCCATATATTTGTCATGCTCATAAAACATTTTATAAAATTTCTGTCATTTCATGCAACTGATTTAAACTCCTCCAAAGTCTTGAACAAGGAGGACTAAGAAGTTGGGAACTCCAGTATAAGCTTTTGTGGTCACCCCCTAAATTATCCTCATGATGGCTAAGATCCACCAGAACAAATATGTCACATTCCTCTACTCTATTCACATCCAGAACTTCCCCCAACCCTGTCCAGTCCTAGTGTCCTTTATTTGTGATTCTAATCATCATTCCACGCACCCCAGCTTCTTCCTCTCTCATTTGCTTATTGCTCCCAGGGCTTGGAGGCACTCCAAACTCAATGAAACCATGAAGACATCACCATCACCCATCACTGTTTAAACTCTTATTCACCACCATGCCAGCCACCAGCCCCCTTTCTTCTCCTTACTATTCAAATTTAATCCAAAGACAAAATCAACTTTGGCATTGGTCATCAGCAACCTTCTTTTCCTCATGTCTGCCCTCCCCATTCTACCACTGCTCCTCCTTCAGGCCCACCTCTCCCAGTATTTAGAAGCTCATGAGAGGAGATTAAACTAATCCCATCCACCGACAAGCTCACTAAGCAGTTCCTGAGTAAAGTCCAAAATTCCTGCCAAGCCGTAGAGCCTGGTGGGGTGGGGGAGTGGTTGGAAATTAATGTAACAATCAGCACATTATAGCAATAACTTTTCTATGAAAGTTCTTTCCCTTTTAATAATCCTGTACAAAGTCAGGGGAAAGTGTGAAGCATGGAGTGTTTGTGGAAAGGGGTTATACAGACACAGTTTTCCTTTTCTTTTTCTTATTAAATATAAATTAAACAACTAAGTATGTTGGCACCACCACATTGTTTTTTAACGAGTAATTTAACCTACCCCTTTTCTTCACAAAATGAGAATCAGTGTGTCAATAGCCAAAATTTAAGTGGTTTTGGATTGGTTCATTTGCTAATTAATACTTATGAAAGTAGAATTAGAAAGACTGGGCAAGAGTAAGACAATTTGGGAGTGCTTTGCCTGTAGCATATTGATGCCTGTCTGCACTCCAGCTCCAGGAGGAGAAAAGCTTCAGAGTTACCACTCCATCTTTGGGAAAGTACAGTGACCCTCCCACTGTTGATTCCACTACCTTGGGTCAGTCTCCCAAAATACATAAATTTCTCCAGAATAGAAGCAGAGGAAAATAATCTCATAAGCAACATTTAAATCAGTATCTTAAAACCCTTCAGCTTTCCCAGCATTAGGACTCTATTTTTATTTTTTTCAAGGAACCACTGGGAAATGATTTGAGTCTTAAAAGCTGAGGTAGGCAGAGCAATCACTGCCAGTGACTGTGTAGGGGGTAAGAAATTTCTATTCAAATAATGGTGAATGTAACTGGTGATGTTAAAAATAATGGGAGGGGTTCAGGGCAAAGTTAGCATCAAGGATAAAATCCATGGTTTTCTTCTTGGCATTCACTATGCCCAAGAATTCCATGTTAAAACAAAATGGAAAAGTGCTGAAAATAAACAAACAAAAGCCTCAAAGACACAACTGAAACTCTGAAACCAAATTCAAAGTAAGTCCAATAGAATTTTTAGATAGTACCTTCTACAATAAGCAGGAGAGGGTCCTAAGCAACTCTGCTAGCCTTTAAGAAGTACTTCCAAATATCCCCCCTAAGAAAGGCATTTAAACCACAGTTATGCAATGTCTTCCCAAAGCTGGCAATGAATCTTTTCCAAATAGTTTCAGGGTTTCCCAAGAAACTTTAGAAAGAAAACATCCACACACTTAATTTGATTTTCACTTTATTATATAAATGTTTTTGGTCAGGCAACCTTGAGCAAAGTTAGACTATTGTTAAGTCCTTGTCTCTTGGTTATTGACAGGAGGCAAAATAAAATCATTACATTTTTAACAAATGTTTACTAGACACTTACCTTTGGGAAATTAGTACCTTTTTGACAAGATCTCTGAATCCAGAAAGTTCAGCTATGCAAATATTTAGCATTATAATTGTTTTCATAGTTATATTTCTTAAGGTTACACATATACATATTACTCTTCTACTTTGAGTAGAAGTATGAGGGTAAATGATGTAGCATATAGATTATTTCAGGCATATGATTTCATATGATCACATGGGAGGAACAATTTGTTCTTTATTGCTTGTGTGATATTTTTATTAATATGCCAGTTATGAAATTTGAAGTATAATAAGTCCCATAATTTTTCCCAGAACAACAAAATTTATGATATGCTTTCACATGACATGTCTTCATTGATTCTCACAACCATTTCTGAAATAGAAAGAACATGAAATAGTTATTGATGCACTAATGAATAGAACATCATATCTTTTTCTAGGTCCCTGATCTAATTACAACCTTCTGACAAAGAACTCAAATTTAGATTGTCTGACTTCCATCTCATTGATCTGTTCAATACATGGCATAGGCTCTAATCCAGCTGCCAACTAGCTCCTAGGAAAGCACAGCATCAGCAGCTCAACCTTGGTTACTCTCTGAGGGGGATCAAGACAAGCATCAGGAAACTATTCTCATTTACTTACCAGTATATCCTTTATTCCTAATAATGCTGCTACTTCAATCTTCTTCTCTTACGTTCCTCCTCTCTACCTTCCTTTCTTTCACAAATATTTATTTTTAACTAATATCCTGAGTCAGCCTGGCTATACTGCAATGAACAAAATTCCTCCCTGATGAAATACATAAACTTTGACAAAAATTTAATAAACTGATAAAAGCATAATGTATCAGATGCAAAGCTCTTTTGCTTTCTGGATATTTCTTAAACTCATAGAGGCCACCTATAATAAATGCATAGCCAATATCATACTGAATGGAGTAAAACTGAAAGCTTTTCCACTTAGAACTAAAAAAAGACAAGGATGTCCACTGTTGCCACTACTATTCAACATAGTGTTGGAAGTCCTAGTTACGGCAATGAGGCAAGAGAAGATCAAGGTTATTCACATGGGGACAGAGAATGCCAAACTCTCCCTCTTTGCTAATGATATGATCTTAGAAAATCCTAGGGACTCAACTACAAGGCTCCTGAAAGTGATTGAGGGCACAGTAACATCTTAGGCTACAAAATCAATGTCTACAAATCAGTAGCCTTCATATACTCCAGTAATAGTCAAGCTGAGAATCAAATCAAAGACACAATTCCCAACACAGTAGCTTCAAAGAAATGAAATACCTGGAATATATCTAAAAAAAGATGTGAAGGATCTTTATAGAGAGAACTATGAAATCCAAGGAAAAGAAATATGAGAGGATATTAACAGATGAAAGAAAGAACATACCATGCTGATGGCTGGGAAGAATCAACATTGTTAAAATGTCCCTGCTACCCAAAGCAATCTACAGATTTAATTCAATCCCTGTGAAAGTATGAACATCATACTTTGAAGAACTTGAAAAAAAAATAGTACTTCATTTCTCATAGAACCTGGAAAAAACTGAATAGCCAATGCAATTCTAAGAAATTAAAACAAATCTGGAGGCATCACATTACCAGACTAGGTTATGCTGCAAGTCTACAGTGATCAAAACATCAGGGTACTGGTACAAAAATAGAGATATAGATCTATAGAACAGAATAGAGACCCTAAAGATGAACCCAGGCACATATTGCCGTCTGGTATTTGATAAACCAAACAAAAGGACACACTGGAGAAATAAGGAAAAGAATCCCTATTTAATAAATGGTGCTGGGAGAACTAGTTAGCCACATGTAGAAGACTGAAACTGGCCCTGCATCTTCCACCACTTGGCTCTCGCCAGATAAAAGATTTAAGTATAAGACAAGAAATGATAAAAGTTCCAGAAGAAAGTGTGAAACTCTTAACAATATTTGCCTCAGAGAGATTTTATGAAGAAGACCCCTCTGGCAATGGTAGCAACATTAAGTATAAATGAATGGGACATGATCAGATAAAAAGATTCTGCATAGCTAACTGTACAACTAGAGCATACAGATAGTTTCAGAATAAGAGAAGATATTTGCATGCTACAAATAGGACAAAGGGTTAATAGCTAAAATCTCCAGAGAATTCAATTAATCAACAAGAAAAGAGTCCATAATTTCATGTATAAGTGAGCAAGAGACATGAACAAAACCTTCTCCAAAGAAGACAGATAAATGGCCAACAAACACATGAAAAAGTGCTCATCATTCCTAATCATCAGAGAAATGCAAATCAAAACCACCCTGAGATAGCACCTAAATCCAGTGAGAATAGCTCACATCACACAGTCCCCACGCTGCAGATGCTGGCGTGGATGTGGAGAGGAAGGAATACTTTATATTGCTGGTGGGATTGCAAACTAACAACAGCCTCTATGGAAAGAAGTATGGAGAATCCTACAATAGCTAAAAATAGACCTTCCATTTCATCCTACTGAGAGAATATCTGAGAAGTGAAAGGTCTGGGAGAACAGGTCTTCTCCAGGAGACCACAAGGGCATACCTGCAGGGTCCTCTCCATCAGGGTTCAGCTCTTAGGAATCTATAAACATAACTTCCTGGAATTTGAAAATTTCCACTTCTCTGAAATCCTGTAGTTCTGTGGGAGCTGGAATAGCATCTCCTGCTTGATTCAAACTGGCCAATGAGAAAGGTACCTGTGGGTTGTAACTTTTTGACTGTAGATAAAAAGGGAAAGACCAAGCCAGTTGGGAGCACAGCCATTTGGAATTCTTCTATGCTGTAAGCTCCCAATGGGTGAATAAAGCCCTTCCTCTTATAAACATGGTGCTCTTTGGGTGCTCTTTCTCTCCATTGGGCCTCATCTTCCTGAAACATTTTAATCCCATTACTATGTGTCTACCCAGAAGAGAAAAAATAAAGCATTTTACCATAAGAACACTTGTACTAAAATGTTCATCACAGCACACTAAACAATTGCCAAGAGGTGAAATTAACCCAAATGCCCCTCAACTCATGAATGGATTAATAAACTGTGGTATATGTATACCACAGAATATCATATGTAAAAAATGATGGTGACTTTATATCTTTTGTATTTAAATGGGTGGAGTTGAAGAACATTCTTCTTAACTAAGTATCACAAAAATGGAAAAGTAAGTATCCAATGAATGCAATACCAATACAAAACCAATAGATAAACAATTGCATCCCCATGTGAGAGAAAAACAAAATTAAATTCAAGTGGGGGAGGGGAGCAAGGGGGCAGATTGGTAAACTGTCACCTAATGGGCACAATTTAATGGTATACAGCACCCCCACTCCCACCTCCACAAGAAGAGCTCAACTAAAACTTGAACTTTACCTAACAAATGTGAACACTGTAACCTAATCATCTGTACCCTCATATTAATCTGAAATAAAAAAGCATAAAAGCATAATGTATTCTGTAGAAGCAAGCAAATTAACATAAAGAATGAAGGGAAGGCCAGTCTAGCAATTTAGACTGGACAAGAAAGGTCGCTCCAAGCTGTAACATTAAATCTTGAATCTCTGCTTACTAGGCGTGAAGAGCAGTCTGAGGTGGCAAGGGCCCCATGGCCTGGGAGATGTTCAGGAAACAACCTCCAATTGCTTTCCTCCTGGTGAGTCAACATGTTTTTCCTCCTTTTAAAACATGTATTTCTCCTTCATAGATGTTTTCCCCAAAGTCATGTATCTGTTCCTTTAGCTAGTTAATCTTTAGAAATTATGCAGAAAACTATGTGACCCTACCCTTTTCTTTCTTATCTTTAATATATGTTAAGGATGCTATGCAGTAGAAGCCATCAACAGAATGAATTGTTCTTGATAAAGTTATTTGTGTTTTCCAATCATATTGTAAGACTGAAAATATGTTCTTTGTCTATGCTATATCCTCATAAATCACCCTGCTGAGATACTATAAAATAAAGCTGATTTTGTATTTTGGCACTGACTGCACCTTAGTTTTTCCAGCCCTACCAATCCCATCTTGTCTCTCATCTCTATTCTCTCATTCCCAACCATTCCTACTCATGTTCATTCTCCTTCATGGTGGTTCTCAAAAAGTAGGCTCATGTCAATAAATTTTGTCTGACCCAACTTTACCTTCCAACCATATCCCACACTCTCCATATTCATTCCTATAATGAATGAATGCCTTCCAAACGTCCTTCTGTATAAATTGGAAAAAGCCCATTCCAGGACCTACTGGACTTGAGTCTAGTTATGACCCTAGAATAAAAGAGAGATTATAGGAATGAGTCTTAAGAAGAAACAGTGGTAGTGTACAAGGAAACAGCGGTAGTGTACAAGGCCACTGTACTTGCCTCGGGGTAAACCATTACAAATTTTTTTTTTACAAAGAAAAAAAGTCCTCAGGAAAAGCATGGTTAATTTTTTTAGATGGGGTAGAATGGAAGCTTCTACTGGCAAGAAAGACTTATCAGAATTTAGGACTTTAGTTCACAAACTTCCAATTTGTCCCTATTCCCATTTTCAGATTCCAATTCTATCCCAGCTGATACCCTTACTTTAGTAACAAAATCTTGTGAGGTGGGGTGGACCTAGAAACTTACAGATCATTTTTGGACGTACTTAAGCTGAGAGTTTGAATTCCTGAGCTTATTCTCCTCCAACTTTGTTCAGCATTATTAGGAGTAACTGGTTTTATTATACTTGTTAGTTTGAAAGAAATATCCTAGAGTATCGAATACACTGAGTTTAAGTTTATATATTTCTGTGTACATACATACACACTTTTACTTTCTTTCTCTTATATATACTTAGGAAACTTCAAGAAATGTTTGAAGTTATTTTTGAAAGACATAAGGAAGTCTTTTTTTGGTCCTTTAGAGTTGTGTAATAATATGATATTTTTGTAACTGCTGCAGCCATCTTGTAACCAAAAGAGGATGAGATCTCCTAGTTTAGAAAGAACTTGTGAAGTTGTTATATGAAATAGCAATATCCCTGGTTTCACTTTTTTTTTTTAAGACAAAGCCTTACTGTCACCCTGGGTAGAGTATCATGGCATCACAGCTCACAACCTCAAACTTTCGCTCAAGTGATTATCTTGCCGTGGCCTCCCAGAGTGCTTAGGATTATAGGCATGAGTCACCTCTCATGGCCCAATATCTCTATTGTTTACGACAGCCTATGTTGAAGGCCTGGTGCAGTGGCTCACACCTATAATACTAGTATTCTAGGAGACAGGGCAGGTAGATTGCCTGAGCTCACAGGTTCAAGACCAGCCTGAGCAAGAATAAGACACCATCTCTAAAAGTAGCTTGGCATTGTGGTAGTCCCAACTACTCGGGAGGCTGAGGCAAGAGAATCACTTGATCCCAGGAGTTTGAGATTGTTGTGAGCTATGATGTCATGGCATTCTACTGAGTCCAACAAATTAATACTTTTTCTCAAAAAAAAAAAAAAAAAAAAAAGACAGTTTGAGTTGAGTCTTATCGTACTTGCTTTAGATTATTTTAACTATTACAAATATTATAGGACCTTGACAAAAAATGTTTGAGTCAATATATGTTAGTGCAGGAGAAATCCTATGGCATCACATTTCTTTGTATGCGATACTGTTATGAAGCTAAATTGAGCCAGTGCTGAATCAGAGTCTAGATAATCTTGATTCCAAGTTTGTTGTTCTTTCCTCTGCATCAGCCAGTGGTAATATTCCTAAATATTCTTCCTTGTTCTGTTATCAAGGGTCTATCATCCATATGTGCTTGCCTTTAGTTCTTAAGGTGGCATAAAATCATTTGAAAAATATTCTTTTGATTAGTAACTATTGGGCTCAGTATATGACATTATCTTATTATACCAAAGAGGTTAATTCTTTTCTCTATGTCTTGACATTATACAAAATAAAAGCTCCCTGAGTGAACTTGCACTGTTTCACAGCTATCCATCTCACAAATGGGTTGTCCAAAACTCTCATTTATTTCACATAGGACACATCCATCTAGTTCTATGAATGTTGCAAAAAATAACCCAAGCTGAACTGAAATTAGTTCTTTGTCATAGCTTTCCAACCTGTCAAATGATAAGGATGAAAGATGATTGGCAATAGTGTGGTTTTTCAACTCCTCAATCATGCACAATAAAATCTGAAAAGATAGATGTGATGATGAACATTTTTATGTTCTATATTTTACTTATAAATAAGCACAAAGTTTATATAGTCATAAATATTCAGTATAGTTATGATAGTTTTTTATGAATTTTAAGAAATTAATTTCTGTCTTTTTAATTGAATTTTCTCATTTAGAATCTCATACAAAAAGGAAATTAAATAATATAAGACATAACTTGAATGTTAGAGATCACTAAGTCTAAGCCCAACCTTTAAAATTGAAGAAACAGAGACTTGACAAGATATATTAATCCTCTATAGTCACAGAGCTGGTCAGATTTAGAGTCATAGCTTGACTCTCTCAGTTTTTGAAGAGTTGGCAGGTACATCATCAAGATATTATTTAATTTTCCCAAGTTCTTCCAGCTAAAACACAGAAAAGTCGGGATTCAAGTACAATTCTCTCTAGCTCCCAAGTTTACATTACTACCTACATTCCATCACAAGTGTCCTTAAGATGATACAAGAATGAGATAGAGGGGATTAGACTCATGGAGAAGGCAGTATCCTCAGATGCAGAAATGGGAGTGATGGGAACATATCCCAATTAATTCATGTTATAATAACATGAATTGTAAAATTTTATCATTACTGTCCCAGAAATGTATTTAAGAAATAATGGAGTGATTTTTATGTTCCAGACATTTTACTAAACAGTAGGTTTATAATGGTGAATAAACAATTATGATATCTAGTTGAATTAAATAGACCAGACGTGGAAATCATGGGAAAAGCATGAAAATGGGAAAAATGGTGTCATCTGAAAAAAAAGTAAGTGATGAGAGATAAATTTGTGAGAGATATTATGAAAAGGTTTGAAGAAAGAATATGTTTGGCGTCATCTTGGAAAGTCAGTAGATACAGTAAAATTGTTAGGCAGTGTTGAGAACCTTCTTGAAAACTGAGATCAGGAATGTAAAGTGAAACTATTTGTGGTAGTTTGGTAAGTGGTTTCCTAAAAGTATCAGTATAGAGTCCCTGAAAAGTGTGAATGTTAATTTAAATGCCAACGTTTTTTGCAGATGTGATTAAGTTAAAGATCTTAAAATGAGAAGATTATTTTGGACTCATCCAAATGCTCTAAATTCCATCACAAGTGTCCTTAAGATGATACAAGAATGAGATAGAGGGGATTAGACTCATGGAGAAGGCAGCAATGTATCCTCAGATGCAGAAATGAGAGTGATGTGAACATATCCCAATTAATGCCAGCAATCAAAGATATCGAATGAGTCAAGCAGCCTTGCCAATCCAACGGCTTCTGGAGGGTCAATGGTTCTGACAAAAACTTGATTGTAGCCTGATGAAAATGATTTCAGGTTTCTGACCTTCAGAAGTTCAAGAGAATAATTTTCCTTTGTTTTAAGCCATCAAATTTATGGAACTTTGTTACAGCAGCCTTAAGAAACTCATACATTATTCTATCCAGTCGTCTGACTCCATCCAGTTGCTCTGCTATAGGTTTAGTGATGATGCATGCATTCTTTTTTGCAAGAATGACAGAGGGAGAAAAGGAAATGGAATCCTGTGATTTTTCAAAGAAATGATTACAATAGTCAAACCAGGAATCTAAGTTGGTCAAGATGAAATATGAAGATAAAATCAGCTGATGGATAAAGAAAATATAAAGGCATCAAAGTTTAGAAGGCATGACTTACTTAAAGAAACATTTCATGTGCTTGGTTCTTGATAAGGTCATCAAATATAGAATGAAATTAAATAAAGTCCAAGGATTTTCTTTTGCCTTGCCAAGCTTAAAATTTAGCACTGAATTATAATTAGTACAGACTAAGAAATTGGAAGTGTTGTAAATTGGAGACTTGATCAAGAAAACCATTTCCCACATCTAAATTAGACTTTACCATGCACAATGAAAATTGAAATATCAGAATTATTACATATCTATGTATAAGGTGTTGGATTCGAATACTCATTGAAATGTTAGCAGAGGGATGAAACACTTCAATAGATATTTTTGTTCCCTCCCTACTGCTTGCATGATGAAAGTACTTAAATTTTAATGTTCTCTGAGCTCAGAAAAATAATGATGTCTTCAAAAGCAGAAGACATACACAGTCATCCAGCTATTGTCTTAGCATTCTAGGTAAAAAGGTAAAATGCTCAAAATGCATGTAAAGAGGAGAAACTTTACATTTGAGAGGAGTTGTTTTTAACTGGCAGTTAGAATGTTCTAATTTAATTGTTTTCTAGAAAATTAATCAATGAAGTTATATTTTAAGTATTTAAAGGTTGATATATACCTCCAGGACTCACTTCATATATTTTAATTTTATATATGAAATTTCTAGATAGTATGCTAATAAATACATTAAAAACCACCAAATACTTTTGGTCTTAAGCAACTATACCAAGCACATTTTCTCTGTGGTTCTTGAATCATTTTTTTGTGTAAAGTACTAGACATAGGCTTTAATTTTATGCCAGGTAGCTCGGTTCAATTTAGTTCAAAACTTATGAATTATTTATTTCTGAAATTTTCTATTTAATATTTTCTGACCACAGTTGACCACAGGTAACTGATATAGAGAATGTGAAGCCATTGATAAGGAGGAACTACTGTATATAATCCTTAGGCAGAGTTGATTTATTTGTCTGCAATAATTACACTTTAGTAAAAGTGATGCTTAAAGGAATATGATATGTTCTGGACAATTGATCTCATAAATTTGCTTTCCATTTGGGCCAAATATCTGTTTTTTCTATCTCTTAAAGTTCTGTTTATTTCCCACCAATGATACTAATTTATTTTTATTTTATGATATAGATCAATGTATCATGTTGTACATAACTTTAATTTCCCTATTGTTTCACAGGGTCAGCAAGAGAAAAATACTTACATTTTGGTCCATCTAGGGGTTAATATCCTTCAGAGAGGGAACTTGTAATGAGTAGTCCTACAGAAAAAAAAAAGGTGAAATAGGAGGTTTAGGTTGGTGTAGGGAACTACAGTGCAACACCAGATCCACATTTGAATTCCTTGTCCTACCCTCTGAATCAGCGGTACTCAACCTGTGGGTCTCAACCCCTTTCAGCATCAAATGACCCTTTCACAGGGGTCACCTAATTACATCCTGTACATCTGATATTTACATTATGATTCATAACAGTAGCAAAATTACAGCTACGAAGGAGCAATGAAAATAATTTTATGATTGGGGATCACCACAACATGAGGAACTATATTAAAGGGTGTAGCATTAGGAAAGTTGAGAACCACTGCTCTGAATATTTTCTTCCTGTTTCTCAAATTCTCAAGGCTTTTTACTGTCATTGTTTTCTTCATAGGTCATAGCTATAAAAAGCCAATTCTTGCCACTTTGCCATAAAATGTAGTATCTTGAAATCTCAAATTTCTCCCTGCAACTAGTGATATGCTAATAAAATATTTAATAACCAGCTTTGTGATGGTGAACTAAACTCCTGTTTCTAATATTACTCAACTTCCATGGTGTAAATACCCCTACCATGCCTAATTCAAACTATCATGCGAAAGTCACTAAATATAGATTGTAAAAAGAGGCAAAAGTAGTTCCTATTATGTAGAATGTCTACCATAAAGATATAAAAGATATAGACAACTTTAAGAATATTGGAATAAAATGTAGTAAAATAAGTAGGAGATAATAAATATTAAGAACTCATTTCCTTTTGTTTCTGAACTTAATTGGTACCATTGTAAATTTATGTAATTTCACTTTTTAATAATGGCTACATTTAAAAAATGGTCTGCAAAATTCTTGAAAAATTATCAAGCTCTTCAAAAAAACAACCTTCAGAATGGGAAAAGACATTTGCAGGGTATCAATCTGACAAAGGGTTGATAACTAAAATCTATAGAGAACTCAAATTAATCAATAGAAAAAGAGTAAACAATTTCATCTACCTCTGGGCAAGAGATATGAACAAAACTTTCTCTAACGAAGACAGAAAAATGGCTAACACTTGAAAAGAAAAATGCTTATCATCCCTGATCATCAGAGACATGCAAATCAAAACCACCCAGAGATATCACCTAACCCTAGTGAGAATAGATCACATAAGAAAGTCTCAAAGTTGCAGATGCTGGTATGGATGTGGAGAGAAGGGAAAACTTTTATATTGCTGGTAGGACTGCATACAACCTTTTTGCAAGGAAGTATGGAGAATCCTCTAAGAACTCAAATTAGACCTCCCATTTAATCCTGCAATCCCATTACTAGGCATCTACCCAGAAGAAAAAATATTTTATTGTAAGGAAATTTGCACTAGACTGTTTATCACAGCTCAATTTACAACTGCCAAATTGTGGAAACAACCTAAATGCCCATCAACCCAGGAATGGATTAACAAGCTATGGTTATATGTATGCCATAGAATAGTATTCAGCCATTACAAAAGATGGACACTTTGCATATTTTGTATTAACCTGGGTGGAGGTGGAACACATTCTTCTTAGTAAAGCATCAAAAGAATGGAGAAGCAAGACTCCAAAGTACTCAATTCTAATAAGAAGGCAGATTACCTGAAACAAAGGGGTGGAGTAGAGGAATGAGGGATCGGGGAGAGGGGAGGAAGGGGGATGGGGAGTTATGGTGTATGGCACACTTTTGGGGGGTGGGGCACAATTATAAGACGGACTTTACCTAACAACTGCAATCAGTAACCGAATTCTTTGTACCCTTAATAAATCCCGAAAAAAAAAAGAAAAGAAAAATTCTCAGCTCTCATGAGCTGCTATGAGCTGACATCAGTAGTTGACAGAATACAATCTTATGAAGATGAAACTCCTGGTGTCTTCCCACTTTTTTATATCATAACTCCTTTCTTTCCTTGTTTTGGTATTGTTTTGTGAGAGCACATCATTGAGATAACTTTCTCTGAGAAGGCTTAGAAAGAGCAAAGTTTCTGCCATTCATCAATACATATGGTAGGGAAAATTCTAAGATG
>CAUYQV010120146.1:0-12774 GCA_963574575.1 Galagoides demidoff | reverse complement strand
TGTGCACAAAAGTTTGAACTCAATTTTAAGGGGTTATCAGAGTTTCTGAAACCATTCACAGGTCCCTAAATGAAGAAGACTTTAAATGTTGCTTGCCCAGAAAACCTTCTCCAGGTCCTGTCTGAAGTGGGACTCTCCTATTTCAGGAGTCTGTTGGTTTATCTCATGGCACTTATCAGAACTGGTAGAGCAAAAGGGAGCTCTATGTGTGTGTGTGTCTGTCTGTCTGTCTCTACATTAGACTGTAGGTTTCCCTGGAGAAGAGGCTAACCTGAGTCTTTCTGGGCCTTGCTTCCCAGTGCTGGTCCAGGGTCAGCATGTGGTCACTGCTCTCTAAACACCGTTGAAATTTGATTTCCAATAAAATCAGCCAGGAATTTGATGGAAATTGTTTTGAGTTTATTGTGAGAAAATTGCCATCTGCCTTTTAAAAATGAATTGCCATCTTGACAATATTGAGACTTCCAATCCATGAACCTAGGATCTGATCTTTAATTTCTCTCAATAATGTTTAAGTTTTTAGTGTACAAGATTTTCATTTCTTCTGTTAAATTTATTTCAAAGTATTTTATTTTTTATGATGATGTGAATGGAATAGTTTTCTTAATTTTGTTTTTGGATTATTTGGTGCTAGTATATATACAATTGTTTCCTTGTATATTGACGTTATAGCTTACAGTCTTTGCTAAACTTGTTTATTAGTAGATGCTTAGAGGATTTCTTGAAATTTTCTACATATAGGCTTGTGTCATCGTGAATAGAGTTTTACTTCTTCCTTGCCAGTCTGTATATCTTTGATTTTTTTTTCTTTTGCCTTATTACACTGGCTTTATCCTTGCAGACAGTATTTAATAATAGTGGTATAGTCAGACATTCTCTTCTTGTTCTCAATATTAAGAAGAAAGTATTCAGTCTTCCTTCATTAAGCATGATGTTGGCTGTGAATTTTTCCTAGATATCCTGTATCAGGTTAAGAAAGTCCTTTTTTATTCTTAGTTTGTTCAGAATTTTTAACTTAATATGGACTGAATTTTGTTAAGTGCTTCATCTATTAAAAATTGTGTTATTTGTCTTTAATTAATATATTGTATTACATTAACTGATTTTTGTATGTTATGCCCAACCTTGCAATTATGGAATAAATCCCATTTAATCATAGTGTACAGTCCTTTTTATGTGTTACTTGATGCAATTTGCTAGGATTTGTTATGGATGTCTACATTCATGAGAAATAGTGATCTGTACTTTTCTTGTGAAGTCTTTATCTGACTTTGGTATCAAGGTAATACTTGCTTCATAGGATAAAGTAGTAAGTATCCTTCCTTCTATTTTCTGAAATACTTCATAAAAAAATTGACCTTATGGCTCAGTGCCCATAGCACAATTGGTTACAGTGCCAGCCATAAGTGCCAAGGCTGGCAGATTTGAACCCAGCCCAGGCCAGCTAAACAACACTGACAACTACAACAACCAAAAAATAGCTGGGCATTGTGGTGGGCGTGTGTAGTCCCAGCTACTTGGGAGGCTGAGGCAAGAGAATCACTTAAACCCAAGAGTTTGAGGTTGCTGTGAGCTGTGACACTAGGGCACTCTACCTAGGGTTTCATGGCGAGACTCTGTCTCAAAAAAAAAAAAAATTACTTTATTTTTTCTTTTAATGTTTGATAAAACTTAAATATAAAATAATCTGAGCCTGGAATTTTTTTTCAGGAAAGATTTTTAGTTACTAATTCAATTTCCTGTTATAGGTCTATTCCAATTTTTATTTCTTCTTAAGGCAGTTTTGGTAATTTGTGTCTTTCTAGAAATTTGTCAGTTTCATGTCAATTGTTTAATTCTCTGGCGCAATGTTGTTAATAACATTCCCTTATGAATCCTTTTAATTTCCGTGGGGTCAGTTACAGCCCCTCTTTCATTACTGATTTTGGTAATCTGTGCTCTCTTGCTTTCTTTCCTGGTCAGTCTACATAAAATGTCCTCAATTTGGTTGATTTTTAAAAGTACCAACTTTTGGTTTCATCCATTTTGTATTGCTTTTTCTGCATAGAATGTTTTTATTTTGCCTTTTTTTTTTTTTGAGGATGGTTTTACTAGATACAGCCTTCTTGGCTAATATCCCTCCAACATAGGTTGACCAGACGTCCCACTTTTGGCAGGACAGTCCTGTTTTCCAACAATTTCTCCTGCATCCTGTGGCATTTTAAAAAAGCCCCAATTTTTGGAAAGAATGCATGGGGAAGGAGAACAGGAAGGGAATATACGGCTTTGGGCTGCCATGTGGCTATTTTGCCAG
This sequence comes from Galagoides demidoff, assembly GCA_963574575.1. Lineage (NCBI taxonomy): Eukaryota > Metazoa > Chordata > Mammalia > Primates > Galagidae > Galagoides > Galagoides demidoff. The sequence goes on along the minus strand of CAUYQV010120146.1, from coordinate 10,481 downwards.
AATATGAGTTTTATATTCTTTTTGTTAATTTTATAATGTTACACTGTAATAATAACAAATAATTGCTGAGAAGTGATTATCGAGAACTACTTATCAAAGTTTGCATTGTTGTCAGGTCCTGCCCTGCCCCATCCCTGTCCCCGCCCCCCTGTTGTCCCACCTTACCGATGTTAAAATCTGGTCACCCTACTCCATCAGCACTTCAAGTATGTCATCTAACTGTTGACATACATTACTCTGGGTGATAAATAAGTTTTCTCTTTCTGGTTTCAATATTATCTCTTCTTCCTCTTTCCACAGTTTGACTATGATGTGTTTATTTGGAGATCTCTTTGTATTTATCAATATCTGATTAGGCTTTTTTTGATGTATAGATGAATGCTTTTTAACAAATTTAGAAAAGTTTGACCAAAAAAAAAAATTAACTGGTTATGGCGGCATGCATCTGTAGTCTCAGTTACCTTTGAGGCTGAAGTAAAGGATGGCTTCAGCCCAGGAATTCAAAGTTGCAATGAGCTGTAATAGCACCATTGCACTCCAGTCTGAGTGATAGAGTGACACTCTGTCTCCTAAAAAAAGTTTGGAAAATTTTTGGCTATTATGTCTTCAAATATTTTTTCAATCCCTGCTTTTTCGCTCTCTTCTCTTTCTGTGGACAACTATTATACACACACATACACACCCTTCAGTAACCAGACTTAGCTCCCTGTCTGCTTAGCCCCGTGGCCAGCACATGATTGGATATTGGTTACGTCTAAATCTCTTGAGCCATGTTTCAGCCAGTGAATGGTGGGTGGTTAGGGAGCACATTCAGAGTTTGGGCTGTTTTGGTCTGCCTTCCCTTTTACTTTTTCCTGTGCCCCTCTTCTCTCCTTTTTGCATGCACACAGCCTCAGGGTAAGTCAGGAGTATATGAATAACTTGAGTCCTTTCCAATCCCTGCTGTATCTACATACAGCTTCACCAAGAACATGCTTGCTTTAGCCATCACTGCAACTTCAGACCAATAGAACCAAACTACTGCTCTTCCCTCCTCTCCTGCCACCCAGATCACCATTTCCATTGTAATGTTGCAGTATGTAAACAATGCCCATCACTTCAAATCAAGCGAGCCCCCTTCAAGCATGGTAGCAAAATTCCTAGACCTCATTCCTGAACACTTTTGCCAACCATCTCTCCAATCAAGTTGAGTGTGGAGAAAAGATGGGATAGGAGCAGCCCTAGGCAAAAGCGTCACAGATTCCCACTCTTCTTGGCTGATGTTCAAGCAGTTTTTGCTGGATGCCTTTATTAAATTTCTAGAGTACAGAAATGGTTTCTTGTTGCGTTTTTAAAATGAATTTTGTTCAACTTTATAGTTGCTTTTGGAGAAGAGGATTTGTTGACCTTGTCTTCCTTTGATCAGTTTTTGTCTTGGCTATAGCTGCAGGCTTAATAACCTTGGAATCTCTGTTCAAATCAATTTAGTGTTTGGTGTGAGCCAGACACATTTCTGGGTAATAGGACTACAAAGATGAGAAAACATACAGTTTCTGATTCTAAAATGCTTGTTCAGGGGAAAGTATAGAAAGTGAACTTAGACAAAGTGGGCAGGACTAACATTAAGGAGCAGCTACTGTATGCCAGTGTCTGTGCTAGAACTCTTATGCACATTTTTAAATTTAATGATAGAATAAACTAGTGCTTTCTTCATCTTCTGGTGATATATGCTCAAGTATTAGGACTAATTTAAAAATAAATTTGTTGTTTCTTAAAATATAATAAATTATAAGGAAGGGGAGAATGACACAGAATCTGATTGCCTACACACTATTAAAATTAGTTCAAAATAATAAACTAAGGAAAAAGTAGTATATGAACATACTTAGAAATTCGTAAGAGTACAAAGAGGTATAAAAAGAAAGCAAAGGGTCCTCTCCCTTGTCTTTCATCCCAAAGGCAATCACCTTGAACAATTTCTTATAAATTTTTCTCAGAAATCTTTCCGTGCACAGATTAGAATGTATGTGTGAATAGATTCTTATTCATTTATTTAAGCGGGTTATGCTATAATGCCTTCTGTTTTTCACTTTTTACTTTGCCTTGGAGATCTTCCTACTGGTAGAACATAGAGAAAGGCCTCCTTTTAACAGTTGTGCAGTATTCCATCACAGAACTATATCTGTTCAGCATCATTAATTACGGTAGAACCTCCATACATAGTTGACCACTTCCCTACATCGACCACCTTGTTAATTTGACCTAATTTTCATAGACTGGACATGCACCACATGTATCTATCAGTGCAGTAGGCCTAGTTCCTTGTGTTGACCACCTTTGTATGTTGATCAGTTTGTTCCAACCCATTGGGCTGTCAACTTACAGGGGTTCTACTGAATTTACGTTGTTTCCGGTTCATGTAATTTGAAAAACATTTGCCAGTACGTTTCTAGAGTGAATTATGACAAGTGAAATTGCTGGTTATATTCATATACTTTTTTGGATAGGAATTGGCAAGTTTTCTTTCAGAGAAATTGTATATTTTGTTCTTCTACTCTGTGTGTCACCAGCCAACTTTTTTCTCCCACCACCCTCCAACCTTCAAAATTCTCAAATCTGATGGGTAAAAAATTGTGTGACTGTTAACAGCCCACACATCCTAAAACATGTATAACCAAATGTGTTTTATACTCATTAACATTAACATTGCTCAAAATCTTTATGAACTCCTTGGGAATGGCTCTTAACAAGCTAACTACATCCAAATCCCTCCTTACTTTACACTCACACTTCACATTCCACACTTGGAATATCCCAAGTGATATTCCTCATCTTGAGTGGTGGCACGAAGGATCTGTTTGGGGATTCTAGCTCCGCATTTTAATGATGATCTTCAACAACTCTCAATAATAATAATGAAAAATAAATGCATTAAGTAATATAAGGATCCTTGTAATATAAGGATCTCTAGAATAATTGCTATTTGTATTAATTTGTATCATATAAAAATGAACACAAAATGAGTGACCTCAATCATAGCTTCGTGACTATCCTCCCTCCCTAACTCCTGACTATAACCCTCTCCATAGATATGTTCAGAAGCTTCCAAGCCAGGCATGTTATTCACAGGGCTTTGGACAAAGGCACTGTAAAGTAATGCCACTATTCCTTATTTTGTTCAAGAGGAGTGTGTCCACGTCCTTCACTGTCTCTGTCCCTTACCCTCCAGCCTTTTTTCAACACCAGCTTAGCTCCTCACAGTCCTTCAGGGCACCTCACATCCCACCCCTTGTATGAAGCTTCTGATAACTTGTGACGTACATAGATTCATCTCCTGCCCGTCATCTCCAGATGGTTTTTATGCTGTTTTTAGCAGTGGACTTTCCTTAATTGAAAAATCTTGTGCAATCTTAGTTTATGAAATAGGGAGCAAGACGTTACTCTATGCACTTGGCCCTGCCCACTCTGCGGCAGGCCCTCTACCTTGCACAGTGCAGCTGTCCTCTGGGGGAGCCCATATGACTTGACCCAAAATTACATTCAGCACATCAACCTGTTTTATCCTCCAGTCGCCCCATGTGTTCATTATACATGTTCTGGTTTGTCCAGTAGAACTGTAAGATCCTTGGAGGCAGGAAGAATGTCTTACACTTCCTTTCTCTCGTGAGACCTACAGAGGGCAGAATCTGTGATATGCTCCCAAGAAATGTTCATTATTTCTTCTGCTTCTCCTTCCCTCCTTGAGTTGATGTCAAGTGAGATGAACTGAAATCTTCCTGACTGGCATAGTAGGTCCATCAAAAAGAGTCCTTGTTATGCACATTTATTAAGTTCCTCGTTCTGTGTATTGCTTCGTTTAGTCTCATATCTAAGTGGGGTAGATAGCAATTTTATGATAAAAAATAGAGGCATTGAGAATTTAAGTAGCTTGCCTCAAATACCACAGCAAAAAAAAATTTAATTCCATTACATTTGATTCTAAAGCTCTGACCCTCTCCACTATGGCAAGTGATCTCTATTTTAACCATGTCTTATCTTTTCTTGGAAGGAGCCTTATACCCAGACGGAACATCTGGAAAGAATAAAGATGATGACGTAGTTCCTCCTGGCAAAAACTACACCTACGTCTGGCCAGTGAGAGAAGAGTACGCACCTGCTGAAGCGGACGCCAACTGCCTGACCTGGGTGTACCACTCACACATTGATGCCCCCAAGGACATCTGTGCTGGGCTGATCGGCCCCCTGCTGGTGTGCAAGGAAGGTAAGGGGGCCGCCTTCTCCCTGAGAGCCTGTTCCCAGGTAACTGGGGTGTTGTTTTGTTCGGGTCTTGTTTTGCCTCCCTCCACACAGATTGTGCCTCTTCTTGAAGGGAAATTCTTCTACCGTGGAAGGTCAATCTGACACCACAGCAGAGGGCAATAATTCCAATTCTGTCTAAGAATCATCACAGCATTCTGAAACATATACATATATTTTTAAATAACGGCATTTCATAACACCACACACATGAAAGTGAAAATTTCAGTCAGATTTCCACAGATGACTTTTGCTTCGTTATTTCACCCAAGTAATCAGTTTGCTATTTTATTTCCCACTGATGGATTTATCGTGTCTGTGCTTTGTTGATAAAGTCGGCTTCCTTCCGGGATAGGTTTCTAAGTCCGCAGTTGTGAAGTTTCTATTTTCTGACTTTTCTATTCTACAGTTCCATCATTTCCATGAAAGCTTTCTGCTGTGTTTATTTTGTAGGTATCTTTGTATAGGTAGCGTCACAAACTTCACACTCATCCAACACTATTGGCAGGAAGCAGAGCTCATGCTGATGTAGTTCTCCAGGAACTGCTTTCTGTCCTTTTTTGAATGTTCTCTCTGCCCTGATAGGTGTCCTAAACAGATATTCAGCCACCAGGACTGATGTGGATCGAGAGTTCATTATAATGTTTACTCTTGTGGACGAGAATCAAAGCTGGTACCTTGATGAAAATATCAATCATTTCTGCACTGACCCCAATTCCGTTGACAAAAAAGACGCTGTTTTCCAAAGGAGTAACAAAATGCACGGTACGTGTCTCACATTCTCAGTCACACACCGGTGCCTTTTGTACCACACGGTGCTACAAAGGCTGCAAAATGCACAGAAATGCGAAACCTAGTTTGGCAGGATTTATAACTTAATGAAATTGACAGTGATTGAAAAGCGATTTAAGACATGACACGTCGAATTCAAAACAATCTGAGAGGCAAGAAGGCAATAGATACCTGCTAAATTGGATGTGAAATATGGGCAAAGCCGGGTAGGGCAGATGGAGGGATCAGCGCTACACTGTAACCAGCAGAAGCTCAGGGCCCAGGTGAGCCCAGGGGATAGGTGGATTTAGACCAACTGGAAGGAGAAAGGAGCAGGAAATTATCATCCTATTAGAGTTCTGGGTTTTGCAACTTCCTTCTTTATCCAGTAACCATTTTCTGAGTGGCTGCTAAACATAAAAAGAGCTATGCTCTGCATGGGCCTTAAACACTCACTCGTGATTTCGTTCTCTTTCCTACGCGTTCTTTAAATCAACAGACCATGTATTTGTCCAAAAGAGTGAACTTTCCTAGTTATCCTGTCAGTGGAGACAGAACACCTCCTCATGCCTGTTTTCCAGCATTTTAGGATGTGAGGATTAAGTGGTCTTTCCACTCTTTTTCTACAGAGTTCTAGAACATAAAGGAAATTGTCAATGTAAACATCTCACTTCATTCATTGACAAATCTCCTCTTGTCTCTTGTCTGTCGCTCAGAATCATCTCAACTGAGGCAGCCTCAGCAGAGTCATACAAATCATAAGGAGAGGGAAGGAGGTGACTACCATCTGACCTCCCCATTTTACCAATGAAGAAACTCAATGACTTGCCTACGGTCAAAGTCATGATTAGTGCCAGACAGAACCTGAGAGAAGCCCCGTAGCAAGTAAACATTAATTCGGCTGTGTTCGATTCTAAAGTGCATTGAGGCAGAATTGTCAGTAGGTTATTTCCATCATGTTGCAGGCCTTCTCTTTTCTTTCTTGTGATGTTTCAACAACCTTGCGTATGGTGATGCTTGGAAAACATTTTAGGAGGAAAGGAAAGTGAGGAAGAGAAGGAGAGACGGGAGGGAGGCAAAGAAAACAGTGAAGGACTAAATTCAGGTCATTGTTGTGACCGGTTTTATTCTTGTGCCTTATAAAATGGGAGGAATGATCTCAAATATTGTTGAAAACTATTAAATGTAATGATTTAAGACTTACTGGCCCACATAATTCCTCTTATTCTAAATTTATTCTATGGAGATGAAAATGTCCAACAAAAAGGAATGAATTACATAAACAAATATAGACTACATTTAAAATAAAAACTAGCCTATACACAGAGGAGATGTTTGCAAACAATCAGTCTGTCTTCTTATCTGTATCTGTGTATATATTCACTTACTACTTTTTAAAGAACTTCTGTTAAGATCTTTGTGGATCCCGATTTCATCACTTAACATGTTAATTACAAGAAACTTTGTTGAGCATGCTAGCATTTGGCCTGCACTTACTCATATGTCAACAAGGCTTTACTAACTAAAGTTCAACAGACACTTATTAAGTGTCTTTTATATGCCACATAGATGCTAAAGATATGAGGGGTGATTACAGCAGGACCTCCTGTGGGAAACTTGTAGTATGGATGTTTGAAACCATTTGTCAACGGCTTTGCTGACTTTCAGATATATTATTTCTAATGCATCACTCACCTAGCAAAAAAGTACTTCTGACAAAGAAAAAAAGGGGGTTAATAAGACAGAATCTGTTCTGTGTGAACCCATGTTTGGACCTTACAACTGCCTCATTTCCTTGCAGGTGGTCAGGTCAAAATTCTAGAATATTGTCCTGGTAATTGAGTTCATATAAGGAATATATTACTGAACTATATCTTGCTCATTAATAGAGAATCGTTTGGAAACATTTTTAAGGGATATTTTCACTAGTCTAGGAATTTATGAATTTTATCAGCCAGAGAAGTTTTACTTACATTTTAGTAGGCACGCAAAATCGCCCAGGGATTTTTATTTAAATGAGGATTCTGACTGTGTAAGTGTGTGGCGGGGCATAAGAGTCTACGTATTTTTTTTCTTTTGAGACAGAGTCTCTGTTGCCCTAGGCTAGAGAGCCATGGGGTCAGCCTACTTCATAACAACCTCAAACTCTGGGGCTTAAGTGACCCTTCTGCCTCAGCCTACCAAGTAGCTGGGACTACAGTGCATGCCACAATTCTCTGCTAATGTTTTTTCTATTTTTAGAAGAGATAGTGTCTCCCTCTTGATCAAGCTGGTCTTGAATTCCCAAGCTCAAGCAATTCTTCTGCCTCATAGACTCAATCCAAGTATAGAAAAAAAATTAATGAAAATAAGCACTAGTTTATAGAAGATAATATGTGAAAGATTTATTGATTGATTGAGTTAAATTTGCTAAAATGATTTAGAACTAATTGTGCTGCCTAAGTGACTATTATCTTAGTAATAATTACTTTTTAACTTCTGTTTGAATTTAAGAAGGGATGCTGTGACTTTTTAAGTCCCTAAATCAACTTCTTTTCTGCACTTGGTCAAGTCCCATCTGTCATTTATATGGGTTTTAAGTATTCTGGACTTATGACTTACTTAATAAGACTCTGCCCCAGAAACAACTAGTAAAAACTGCTTTTCTCTCTTCTCTTTAAAGTAATAAAATGTAAATATATCTCATAAGTCTCTTCTAATTGGTGCCTTTTGTTTCCATCTTGCTACATGCTTTTGTCATTTAAGTAAATACTATGTGCCAGCTTTTCTGCTAGATCTCCACAGCAGACGGGGTTTCTGGTTCCAAGGGACAGAGTCTGGTGGAGATGGCAGACATGACAGTGAATGGTTAGGACTGGAGGGGACTGACACCGTGGAAGTGTGAGCAGCACTGTTTGAACTTGACCTCATCATTGTGTCCACATAGCAATCCTGAGGCTGTCTTCACTATGTGCTGATCTTCACTTTTACTGAGTGCTTTTCTCTCGAAAAAGACCAATGCAAAGCTTTTCATTCCTTTCTGGGACCATTTTTCTTTAAAGGTCCAGGTTTCTCTGCATGAAAACATTATAGGCAATGGTCTGCACTGATTTTGCAGTCTTACGAAAGTACACGATTACCCACGTGTCTGGTCCTGCTCGCCTCCGCAGGGCAGTCTCTCCCACCTCTGTGTTTCTGTTTCCAGCCCTCAATGGATACCTCTTCGGAAACTTCCCCGAGCCCGATATGTGTGTTGGAGAATCCGTGTCCTGGCACCTTTTTGGAATGGGGAACGAGATAGACATCCACTCCATCTATTTTTATGGTAACACCTTCATCAGCAGGGGGCATCGGACTGATGTTGTCAACCTGTTCCCTGCCACCTTCCTCACAGTGGAAATGGAAGTCAAGAATCCCGGGAAGTGGATGGTAACCTGCCAAGTGAGCGACCACCTACAAGGTAAGATGAGCAGAGACCAGAGTGGAGATGCAGAGAGCTGTACAGTTGAGCCACGTGTTACAGGTGCTTATCCAGTGCCTGCTGTCGGGTGGATTCTTATATGTATTGTACTTAATAAAATAGCAAATATACAGGAAAATCTAGCGTTCACTTGTTCACATGAACAAGGGAGGGCGATTAAAAAATGATGAAAACTTTATGAAACCTAATACAACTAGGAATTAGACACAGTGAGACATTTTAAAATCGAATTTCACTGGAGGGGAGATAAATGCCGTTTAGGGGCTTCCCGAACCCTTCCTCCTCTTAACGTGAGCCCGGAAATATGGGTAGGAAATAAATAGAGGAAGAAAGAAAGGCTTTCCAGGTAGAGAAAGCAAGATAAACTGGGAAAAACACGTGTTCTCTTTGAGCAACTGAAAATACGACAGTGAATATTCAGCATTGGAAAGGGCTTTCTAGATAATACCGACCAATCCCCATCCAATTCTTGAATTTCCTTTTGAACTTCTCTTGTGAGTAATTGTAACAGCTCAGCTCCTCTCTGGATTGCTCTATTGGAATATTTTTCCTTATATTGAGTCAAAATCCATTGGCCTATTGCTTTCTTCATGACCTAGGACAGGTGCACGATAAACATTTGTTGGCTTAAATGCTTGTTGAATGACTCGGTTCTGGTTCCTTAGGACCCCACAGAATATGTCCTTTCTTAGATGGACCATAATGTTGGGAGCAGTGATGAGAGTAGGTGATTGTGCTCCTTAGATCTTAGGCACACTCATGACATAATCAGTACAGTGATTTAAGAAGGTAAATACGACACATGCATGCAGAAAGCCTTCCCTGGGGGAAATTCTGGCCCCTGGATCCTAGTTAAGAAGCAATGGCAACATTAGAGTTAGGACATCTAAACTGTCTGACCTAAGATGGTGAAAACAAGAAGAAAGAAAGAAAATGTGACAGTGGTATAGACACAGAGGAAAGCATGTCTGATTAAATATGGATACTGACTAGCTACACGCTGTCACTCACAGGAACACAGATGCAACTCCTCAGAGCTTCTTTGATGACATGTTCTAGTTCCCATCCATCTTAAGCAGCTAATCTTAACATACGGCAGCTGGATTATCCCAATTAAATCCAACTCAAGAGTCGACTAGTTAAACATGTACTAGATACTCTTCTGGGAAGACAAAGATTAAGATGGTCTCATAAATACAGGAAGAAACTGTACATTTAAAATCGAAAAATTGTGCTCTCACCTATGGGGCACCATGTAAGGGTATATGGCATAGCTCCTGGGTGAAAGACACAACTACAAGAGGGACCTTACCCAACAAACACAATCATTGTAACCTAATTGTTTGTACCCTCATATTAATCTGAAATAAAAATAACTAAAATCAAGACAGTAGCTACCACCTGAGACTAGCAAGACTGTAGTTGGGGACCAGTCCCAAACTATACTGTGAGTTCTCTCCCAGTGACTGGCAGAGACGAGAGGATGAGGGAAAAGGAAAAGTCAAGATACAAGGAGAAAGTTTTTTTAAAGAGCTAGGATGATGACTCACCACCTTCAGTGTGAGGACCAGGGGCAGCCCCTTGCTCCAGGCTAGCTCCATTGTTCTTGGAGACAACAGATATGGGACCTGAGCTTTTGTAGCCAGTCAGCCAGCCTGTGCCTCATTAGAGGAGAATTTAAGCCATTCTCATTTATTGAAAGAATTGGTAGGTATGCTGAAGTTTTGGTCATCTTTTTTTCCCAGAGGTCCAGAGCTTATTTTTACCCCTTTCACCATCATGGAAGCTAGGCTGTGTTCCTCACTTTCTCGGTGTGTTTACTTGGTGATGGACCATCATGAAGAATGGGTCTGAGCATTTCCCGTAGAGCTGGTCTAGTTATGGCAAATCTGACGTTCATTATGGGTCTGAGTATTTCCTATATAGCTGCACTAGATATGGCAAATTTCCTCAGCATTTGGATATCAGTAAAATA
>CAUYQV010120142.1:0-20106 GCA_963574575.1 Galagoides demidoff | reverse complement strand
CTTCATGTTTACATGGATGGAGCTGGAAAATGTCCTCCTTAGCAAAGTATCTCAAGAATGGAAGAAAAAGTATCCAATGTACTCAACACTATTATGAAACCAATTGTTAGCTATCTTAAGAAAGCTACAATCCAAATGGAGTCCTAGACTATGGGGAAAGGGGAGGGGGGAGGGGAGGGGGAGGATGGGTGAAGAGAATGATATTGTGGGGATCACGCCTATAATTAATCCTATTAGGGTACATGTGAATTTGTCTAAAGGTTGAATGTAAATGTCTTAACACAACAATTATGAGAAAGACATGATGGCTATGTTAGCCAGTTGGATGGCTTTGGAGAGTTTTCCAAACTGCATATGGAAGCAACACACTGTATCCTATGATAGAATTAATGTACACAATTATGATCTAATAAAAAAATGATAAAAAAAGAAGTCTGTAGAAGGACACAAGATAATTATAGAAAACAAAAGGAAGAAACAAATAGTGATGAGAGTTGAAATGAATAATGGAAAAAAATAAGTATTTGGCAGACAGATAAATGAATCCAAAAAAAGAAAAGAATTTCTTCTTTTGTAAGGCTCAAGAGTATCATGTTGTATATGTCTGCCACATTTTACTCATTCATTTATCTGTAAATGAACACTTAGGTTGATTCTATATCTTGGCTGTTGTGAAAAATGCTTCAGTGAATGTGGAAATGCACACATCTATTTGATATGTTGATTTTATTTCTTTGGTTATACTCTGGTCTGAAGGTGTCAGATGGTATTCAAAGGCTGAAACTTTTCTTTTTTTTTTTTTTTTATAGAGATGGGATCCAACTTTGTTGTTGAGGATGGAGTACAGGGCCCAAATGATCCTCTTGCCTCAGCCTCCTGAGTAGCTAGGACTATAGGCATGGGCCTCAACACCTGGCCAACTTAAAAAAAAAAAAAATAGAAAACTTTTTGTAAAGGCAGAGCCTTGCTATGCTGCCCAGGGTTGGCCTCACACTCCTGGCTTCAAACACTTCTCCAGGAATCAACCTTGTTTCTGACCTAAGAGGAAAAACATACAGCTTTTTACTGTAGCATATGGTGTTAGCTGCAGGCTTGCCATATATGGCCTTTATTATATTGAGATATTTTCCTTCTATACAGAATTTTTGAGAATTTTTTGTCATGAGAGAATGTTGAATTTTATTAACTACTATTCCTGCATCTATGAAGATTATCATACACTTTTTGTCCTTCATTTTATGAACATGGTGTATCACATTTATTCATTTGCATATGTGGTACTCAATCCTTGCATCCTGCAGACAAATCCTACTTTGTAATATCACATGATCCTTTCAATGTGCTGTTGATTGCAGTTTGCCGGGAATTTTGCTGAAGATTTTTGCATCTATGTTCATCAGGTATATTGGCCTATACTTTTCTTATAGGGCACTTGTCTGCTGTTGGTATAAAGGTAATGAATGCTAAGCTTCATAACATGAATTGGGAAGGGTTCCATCCTCTTCCGTTTTTGGAAGAGTTTGAGAAGTATAGTATTAATTCCTCTTTAAATGGTTAGTAGTTTTACTGATGAAGCAAGAAAATCTTGGGGTTTTATTTGTTGAAATTTTTTAAAATACTGATTCAGTCTCCTTTCTCATTACTGGTCTGTTTAGACTCACATTTGTTTATGATTCATTCTTGGTAAGTTGTATTTATCTAGGATTTTTTCCATTTCTTCTTAGTTATATAAGTTGTTGACATATAACTATTCACAGCAGTCTCTTGATTATTTTGTATTTCTGCAGTACCAATTGTAATAGTTCTTCACTCATTTATTTGAGTCTCTCTTTTTTCTTAGTCTAGGTAAAGGTTTTTCAATTTTGTTATTTATTATTTTTCTTTATTAAATCATAACTGTGTACACTGATGCACTTATGGGGTACAGTGTACTGATTTGATATACAACATGAAATGCTTACATCAAACTGATTAACACATCCATCACCTTGCTTACTTATTTGTTGTGGTAAGACAATTATACTCTTTCTTAATAGTTTTGAAAAGTACCATTGTATTATGCACATTAAATGAGGTTCCCCCCAAAACTTTCCCTCCTCCAAGACTTCCCCCTCTCCTCCCCTCTCCCTCCTCTATTGTTTATAGACTATATGTGTGGAAAAGCCCTTTGCTAGTCAGCCCATCTAGAGAAACTGAGTCTTCACTGGTATTCCTGGAGGCTGAATTTGTGGGGACTGGCCCAGCATCAGGCTCTATGGAAGTGGGCCTGAACCTGGGGCTAATGAGACCAGCTTAGTTTTAGGGCTGAACTTGGAGCCTAGCTCTGAAGGGACTGGTCTGGAGACTAGACCACAGATGCTGGCCCCATGCCTGAGGCAATGAAAGCCAGTCTGGTATGTACATTACTTTGGTGAGTCTGTTGTCTAGTTCTGGAGCAAAGTAGGGTGCCCACTTCATTCTATCTCTCTTACACCAAGGGTATCCCACTCTCCACTGTGTTGCCAAGGCTTTGGGGATGGGTGATGTGATTAATGTGAAACTTCCTACATTCTTTGTTGCTTCTTTTTCTATTTCTGTGCTATAGCCTGCTGCTATAATCTCTCATTTGGATTCCTTAGCTTTTTTAAGGGCACTTTTAAGGGTGAATAGTTGTTCAAATTGTTGTCTTGCCTAGAAAGTCCTATTCCACCATCATGCACTTATTTTACTGTTTGATCAAATAATGAAGAAAGTACTTCAGTGTAATTAAAATAATAATAGTTAGTACCTAAAAATCATTTTATATGCTGAGTGCTCTATATGAATTATTTTATTTAATCCTCACAGCAACTCTATTACTTAGGTATGATCACCATCACTTTTATTTTACAGGTTAAAAAACCCAAGGGTCAGTAAAATTTCTATTCACTTGAATTTGCATAACTGGGAAGTGGTGCCACCAATTTTTGACCTAGGTAATTTGGCACCAGACTCAAAGATCTAACTGTATTGTCATATGGCCTCCAGGATAGTCCCCTAATTAACTAATGAATCTCTATAATTTTAATGCAAATGTAATATGGGGGGTAAGCCCTTTACTTTCTTAAGGTTCTCATACTTTTTCCTTTGCCAGCACGTACTCTTGAGCTAAGTGGGTCTAGTTCTGACCCATTAACCAGGCACAGTTGTTCACCATTTCTAATATTTGGACCTCTAACATTCTCACCTGATATTTTTCTAAAGCTTCTGACTTCACATTAAGTTTTACAGAAGAAACTCTTCAGGCTTCATGTTGCTGATAAGGTCATTGTTTAAAGTTTTAAGTTCACATTGTTGTGTTGGCTAGAGCTTGTCTTTAAGATCTAGATCTGTGGTTGACTCAATTATCAGAGGTAGTTGCTATGGGATTTCCTACACTAGTGCTATTGAAGGGGTGATCTGTAGACCAGCTGCCTATTTGTGGACTCCTTGTTACCAGTATATGATGATAATAAGGAATTTGCATTAGAAAGCAGATCAACTACTTAACAAAGGGCATTAGTTCAGCTAACATGTTTTTCACATTAAGACCTTCTCAGTGAAGGAGGCGGTGAACTGACTTACATCCTAATGTCAACTTTTTATATCATCATGGAATGGCACTTTAAGGAGCATGACCTTACACTGTGATCTGTAGTCAGGTAAGTACTTTATTTAATTGCATCAAACTTAACATACCGAAGGTGAGATTATATCAAGCATAGGTATGTCTGCCGGGATTTATTCTCTCTTCTTTTCTTTACTAGAGCATTCCCAAACACAGTCAAGTCCCTTGAGCAGACCCAAGCCTTCACTTGGTCCATATAATACAGCATTTTATATAAGCAACCGAAAATGACCAAGTACTAGTCCATAAATATTTCGATCTATATATTGAAATTGGTAAAATCCAAGAGATATAAAAGTAGTCTGGTCATTTTCTTCCTTACCCAGTAGTTAAGTTTAAACCTGAGGATCAAATATTATCCCTTTAGGTTTTAAGACTCTTCTTGAATTTATAGAATGAAGTGGCAATTTCCTTTAATTGATCATGATGAGAGTTATTCAATTACTCTCTATTTACGCTGATTCACCAAACACCACTGAATGACAGGTGACTGAAGAGCTACAAGGTTCAGTGGTAATTTTATTAATCAGGAATTACTTCAAGTATTTATTTTGGGAGAGCAATTGGGAGCAATTTATTTGGGAGAGCAATTATCAGATTTATTCCAGGAAAGATAAAGAATTATGAATGTGAATAACATGTTTGCCTCTCTAGTTGTTCTCTACCAATCCATGCAACAAGATCACTTTAGACCCAGTGCTGAACTTATTCCATCAAAAGTACAGGAATATTGGTGCATGGGGGAAAGTGAGGTGATAACGAGTAAGAGAAAACGAATTCAAAAACAAAGAATCCCTCAAAACATATCATTGTGTTTGAAGCCTGACCTGTTATAAGAAATGAAAATTCCCTAAGAGTAGAAATGATATTATTTGAAGTTTTCAGTGCAACAATTTCTCATATTTTTAAGGCTTTTGAAACTTTGCATTGTGATGAGACTCTCGCTCTTTTTATATCAAAATATTAGAGTGGTACAAATGTTTCTGGTTACATGGATTGCTTTTGTAACGCCATTACAAAGACAGCATTCATACTACTCATTAAGTAGGCTTTTACTCATCCACTCCTGCCCCCTACCCCACTTGATTCCCACTGAGTTTTACTTCCCTCTGTGCACATGTGTGCGCATCTGTTAGTTCCAGTTTAATAGTGCAGCCTTTTGACTCAATCAAAATTTTACATAACAAATCCTTTCATTAAAAGGACTGCAGCAGAGAAAGATGAATTTTCTTGCCATCTTTGGTGCTTAAAAAAGAACGATCTTGAAACCAGACACATTCTCTACCCCACTGTGTACTATTTGTATTTCACAAATACTTTGCCTTGTCTTTCTTTTTTTTTTTTTTTTTTACTGTCGAGGATTCATTGAGGGTACAAGAAACCAGGTTACACTGATTGCATTTGTTAGGTAAAGTCCCTATTACAATCTTGTCTTGCCCCCAAAAGATGTGGCACACACCAAGACCCCACCCCCTCCCTCCTTCTTTCTCTCTCTGCTCTTTTCAAAACAATGGTTCAATTCCTTGTTCAAGACTACAGTAATTAAATATTCAGTGATGAGTGGGTTCACTTTTTTTAAAAACAAGAGGTTTTTTTTTTTTTTTGTGAAAGCTTTCACATGTATATAAAACATGTAATGGTAAAGTCTTCCTAATGAAAGTAGAAACCAAAGTATAGAGACCTTCTCTACCATCAGCCATCAGTTGCAGAGACCACCTAAAGCACCACCATCTCAGACCTCTAGACTTCCCCACATCAGTGTTTGATAATCATTGTCACAGTCACCAATTTCCAAAGTATCATTCATTTACAAACTATAGTTATCTAGAGTCATTTTCATCCCCATTTTGAAGTGTAGCTGGGACTATACCATGAAACTGCTCACTTTTCTCCATGCTTCCAACATTAGGGTCCAATTACCAGGAGTGACTAAAAAGAATGATAAAATGTATATCAACAGTTAAAACATGGAACTACCTAGGACAAGTTCCCCAAGCCTTAGCAATGAGCACTGTCACTTCTCAATTCTATAATATGCTCCCGCCAGAGTTCAAGTGCTTTTTCACTTAGCAGACAACCTCTGAAAGCAAAACTTAGCTTTTCGTAGTGCATCAGGTCAAGCAGTACTACTCACTTATACTAGGATGTGTTCCTGAGCTTTGATCCAAAAATGTGTTCTAAGTTTATCCTACCTCCCCAAGGAATTTCGCATTGGTTTATCTTCTTCTATAGAAACAAATAGTTTTTCTTAGAAGTTACAATGTTGAAGTTAGTTATTTCTTTTTATGTACTTTTCTGAAGATATTGATGTTTCCCTGCGTCTCAAAAGCCATGAGAGATACATAAATCATCCCTCCCAAACATCTTCTCCACTACATAATAGACTCTATATCAGTCTGAAAAGCTTTTGGTATTTGCCAGCTATCACTACATTACATTGATAGATATCCCTGACATTGTAAAGATTTTCCTCTCAAAACACACAAAACTCAGATTTATTTTTAACTTCCTTTGTGACTTATGCCACATACTTTCAAATGAATATGTTGTGTAAGTATTTGATGTTTGATTTCTCTTTCATCTTTGGAGAAATCAAAGTGGTATGTGTGTGGATTGGGTGAGGGGATGGTAGAGGTTAAGGAATAACATAAGTATTACTTCATTTGACAATTCTTTCTTGGGTCCTCAAGAAGTTGTACTGGGTTTGGTTTTTTACAAAATTATGATAAGCTACAAATGTCTAAGATTGAAATTATGGCTTGTGTTTGTTTGGAATTACTGAGAGCATTTAGAACAGTGCTCTTTTAGTACTTGTGCAACTAAATCAAGTTAAATTGGAGGGTTAAATTAAGCCACAGGGCATTTGTACGTTGGTCTTACCTGCAAGAATCCTTTCATAATTCACTAAGGCTAGCCTTGACATCTGGTTTAGTGTATGGGCTTATAATTGAAAGACAAAAATGACATAAAGAAAGCTACCACTCCCTATATACTTTTTCATTTCTTTGGTGAACTACTGCCCTTAGAACTTAGAAAGGGTAATTTGGAGCCTTTAGATAGTAAGTTGAGGATGAAGCAAGGAAAGGCATTGCAAATATAAGGATCTGAAGTGAGTTACTGCCTAATAAGGATGTTCAATTTCCCAATGGTTTTGTGGCCCCAAAATACTTTCTCACCTTTCATAGGAATATTTTTAAACCACACTTTATTGTACTATGTATAACTCTGTCAAATAGAGATTGAAGTATACTTCCTTTAAAAATGCAAATAAAATTTAAAGTGTACCACTAGCTAACATCAAGTTTACTTGATCCGTCGATAGGAGTGAGAAGGTAGGAAGTAGATAATTTTGTAATATGTCTATAATATCGAAAGACATCAAATAAAATTGTTTATGAATATCTCTCTAAGTTTTTCTAAGTTAAAAAATTACAAAAGCCCAAAATGGTGGCATAGAAGCAACCTGGCTTTACTCCCTCTTCCACCAGCAAACCAAAAACATAATGCAGAGCTTAGATTATCACTAAACATATCTCAAAACTAAAATATAAAAAGGAGATAGTTCTCGAGGTCACAGAGTTATGAAAAAACTCTGAGAACATATTTAGAGAATCAGACTCTCATATTCACAGGTCTATGCTCCCAAACTACCCAGCACCAAATACATATAAAAGTTCCCTCAATTAATGGTTTCTTCACTAGAAAAAAGGAAACAAGTGGATGACTAGATTCCTCATCATCTTGGGCTACCTACCAGGAGACAAGTTCCTTCCTTAACCCATAGGAAGCATCAGAGAATGTCTGAAGGGAAAAATATGTCTGAGAACAGCAAAAGACAAAAGAGGAAGGTAGGATTACCAACTTTAGCCCTGGAAACTCTGTTACTCCTCCCAGGGAGACATTAAATCAGAGTGGCTATTCAGCAGCATCATGATGTAGGAGGTTTATCCCACAGGTCCCCTGGGCATGAAACTAGCCAGCTTTAACATACTACTGAGGTACTCCTTTTGAGCTTCTGTGTTACAGGATGGGGAGAAATATAATTTCTTACAAAAACCTAAGCAAATCTGGGATTCAGATGCCATCTAGTGCTGATAAAGAGGCAGCAACCTAGCAGTAAAAGAAAGAAAATCAACAGGCAAATGTTTTAAAATCTTTAAGCAAACACATCCTATAGAAACCAAAACATACCAGACATAGAAGACTAGAATAAATAACCAGTCCTTCAGTGCAAAGATATACATGTACATCCATAAGAAACAATAGCAAACAAAGAAATAATGACTTCCTAAAATGGACAAAGCAAGGAACCAGTGACAGACTCTAATGAGATGGTGCTATGTAAACTCTCTGAAAAAGAATTCAAAAGAGCAGTTTTATAGAAACTCACTGATCTCCAAGATAACATAGGAAAATAAGGCAGGAATTTATCAGAGAAATTTAACAAAGAGATTGAAACAATTTCTTAAAATCCCAGAAATATCAGGGTGAAAATGCATTTGCTGAACTGATAAATTCATTAGAGACTCTCAAGAGCAAAACGGACCAAGCAGAGGAAAGAATCAGTGAGCTTGAAGACAGCTGTGTAATTGAAAATGCACAGAGGAGAAAAAAGAAACAAGAGTGAAAAGGAATGCTTCATTTATGATATAGAAAAGATACAGGAAATTACTTCTAAAGAGCAAGCTGAAGACTTACTGATGTTTAAGAGGCAAATGAGCAAGAACAACAGTTAGAAAGTATATTCAAAGAAATAATGACAGAATACTTTCTAAAACTTGAGAAAGAGTTATATATCCGGGTACAGGAAGGTCAGAGGACACAAAAGAGATTTGTTCCAAATAAGTCTACCCCAAGGCCCATAATAATCACACTTTCAAAGGTCAAGAAAAAAGAGGATCCAAAAAACAACAAGAGAAAGAAGAAAATAACCTATGAAGAAGCTCCAAATTGTCTGGCAACAGACTTCTCAGTGGAAACCCTCCAGGCAAGGAGAGAGTGGGACATTTTCAAAGTCCTAAAAGAAAACATGACTATCCAAGGACACCATATTTAGGAAACTTCTCAAAATGTGAAGGACAAATAAAATCTTTCATGGACAAACAAAAGCTGACAAAATCTCCGTGACCGGACCCATCTTACAGGAACTGCTAAAGGAATTTCTTCAATTTGAAAGAACAAACAAGCAATTAAGAAAACAAGTACAATAAAATTAAGTACGTGGACAAACACGGAGTAGACCAGTACTGCAACAGTGGTGTACAATTTACTCAGAACTCTAACATGAGGCCCCAAAGACAAACCTATCAAAACATGAACAGCTAAAACAAGCTATTAAAAGATAGGTGATATAAAATATATAAATTAAGATACTCTAAGTCAAATGTGGAAGGGAAGGAGTTAAAATATAAAGAGGTTTGTAAAGTTTTTTCCTTTGTTTTAATTCCTTTGTCATCTGAGATAAAATATCTCTTTAAAAGTTGTTAAGAATTTTTATAAGCCTTATAGTAACTGCAATGCAAAACCTATAATACATTCACTAAAAATAAAAAGCAACAAATGAAAATATACCACCAGAGAAAATTACTTAACCAGAAAGGAAAACTGAAAGAAGGAAATAAAGGAAGACAGGAGTTAAAAATGGATCTGGAAACAAGCAATAAAACTACAGTAGTAAATTCTTATTTATCAATAATAACACTGAATGTAAATTTACTCATTTCTTCAATGAAAAGGCATATGGTGGTTGAATGGATAAAGAAACAAGACACCACTGTGTTCCCTACAAGATGCCTATTTCTCCTATAAGGGCACATGAAATCTGAAAGTGAATGGGACAGACAAAATAGTCCATGCAACTGGAAATGAAAAAACAGCATATGTAACTATACTTATGTCAGGTAAAATGCAAATCAAAGACTAGAAAATTGACTAAGAAGGTCACTATAAGATGATAAGGGAGCCAATTCAGCAAGAGAATATAACACTTATGAATATTTATCTCCCCAACACTAGACCTTTCAAAAATATAAAGCAAATAATTATAGATGTAAAGGGAGCATCAACACCCCATCACAGTAGTGGACAGATTATCCAGACAAAATCAACAAGGGAATATCAGAGTTGAACCACACACTAAACCAAATATACCTAACTAATATTTACAGAACATTTTATCCAATTGCTGCAGAATATGTATTTTTTTCATCATCACATGGACCATTCTTCAAAGCAATTCTGAACAGATTCAAAATAGTAAAAATTACATCAAATATCTTTTTCTGGCCACAGTAGAATAAAACTACATGTCAAAACCAAGATGAACCTTGAAAAGTACAAAAACACATGGAAATTGAATAATATGCTTCTAAATGATCAAGGAAAGAAAACAATTAAGATGGAAAGTAAAAAAAAAAAATTCTTGAAATAAATGAAAATAGAAATAAACATCCCAGAATTTGTGAGACACAATAAAAGTAGCACAAAGAAGAAAATTTATAGCAATAAACACCCATCCCAAAAGTAGAGAGACTTCAAATTCACAACCTAACAATGCATCTCAAGGAACAAAAACAGCAGGAAAAAATAAAACTACTGGTTAGTAGAAAAAAGAAATAAGACAAGCCAAAGAAGAAATAAATTAAATGGAGATGAAATAAACAGTAAAAGGAAAAATTGGCTTTTTGAAAAGGTAAAGAAAATCAACAAACCTTTAGCTAGACTAATTTAGCAACCAAAAAGAAAGAAGAAACAAATAAAATCAGAAACAAAAATGGAGTCATAACAAGTGAGAACAGGGAAATAAAAAGTAGCATTATGGAACATAATGCACAAGTACTAGCAAAAAAAAAATCAGAAAACCTAGAGGAATTGGACAAATTCCTGTAAACATACAGCCTATCAAGACTGAACCATGATGAAATTAAAAACCTCAACATTGAAGCTATAATAGGAAGTCACCCTTCAAATAAAAGTCCAAGACCTAGTGGTTTCACTGATGAATTCTACCAAACATTTAAATATACCAAGTCTATTTGAACTGTTCAAAGAAATTAAAGAGGAAGGAACTATTTCCAAACACATTTTATGAGGCCAACAAATCACCGATACCAAAACCAGGAAAGAACACACCAATGATGAAAAGGAAACTGTGGTTCAATCTCACTGATGAACATGGACACAAAATCCTCAACAAAATGCTAGCAAACTGACTTCAACAACACATTAAAAAGTTATTCACCATCACCAAGTGGGATTCATCCTAGGGATGCGAAGATGCTTCAATATGTACAAATAGATAAATATGCTATATTAAATTATCAGAGCAAATGACACAAATACCACATGATTATTTCAGTAGCTGTCAAAAAGCATTCAATAGAATTCAATATCCTTTTATGGTAAAACCCTCATCAAGTTAGGTATAGAAAAAAATACCTCAAAATAATAAAGGCAAAATCTGACAAGTCCACTGCTAACATTGTATTGAATGGGCAGAAGTTGAATGCCTCTCCCAGAACAAGACAAGGACGCACACTTTTAGTCACCATAATCCTGGGATACTTGCCAGAGAGGGAAGTAAGGAACATCCAAAGTGGAAGGAAGAAGTCAAATTAACCTTATTCACAGATGATAATGACATTATACTTTTAAAAACACTAAAGACTTTCCCAGAAAACTGTTAAATGTATTCAGTGAGGTTGCAGGATACAAAATCAACATACAAAAATCAGTCGTATTCATATATGCCAACCGTGAATAATCTGAAAATGAGATCAAGAAACAAATGACATTTACAAGAGCTACAAAGAATATAAAATACAGAGGAATCAATTTAACCAAAGAAATGACATATTTATATAAGGAAAATGATAAAAATTTAATAAAAAGAAATTGAAGATCACACACAAAAGCAAAAGATATTTCATGCTCATGGTTTGGAAAAATAACATTTTTAAAATGACAATACCATCCTAAACAGCTTACAGATTCAATGCAATGCCTGTTAAAATATCAATGACATTCTTCACAGAAATATAAAAATATCCTAAAATTGATATGAAAACACAAAGACCCTAAATATCCAAAACAATCCTGAGGAAAATATTAATGAAATAAAGCTCAAGGCATTATTCTACCTGATTTCAAAATATATTAAGAAGCTATAGTAACCGAATCATCATGGTTCTGCATAAAGACATACAAATAGAACAATGGAGCAAAATTGCAAACCAAAATATAAGTCCATGAATTTATAGCCAGCTCATTTTCACAAAAGCATGAAAAACATATGATAGGAAAGTTTCTTCAATAAATGACACTGAGTAAAGAGGATAACAACATAAAGAAAAATGAATCTATAGCCCTATCTCTCAGGATACACACACACAAAAAGTAGATTTTACTTAAATCTAGGGTCTGAAATTATAAAACCACTAGAAGAAAACATCAGGGAAATGTTCTAGGAAATTAGTCTGGGCCAAATGTTTTTCAGTAAGACCTCCAAAGTACAGGCAACCAAAGCAAAAATAGACAAATAGGATTGTATCAAGTTAAAAAGCCTCTCTGTACAGCAAAGAAAACATTCAAGATAGTAAAGAGACAACTGACTGAGTGGGAGAATATGAGGTAAGACAATTCAGCTCATAAACTCTTCCTAGAAAAAGTGCTGCCTACTTCATTGTGGAATATCAGTATGGACATCTTTAAAGTACTCCCCTGGGGAAGCTATACTCTGACACCAGTGCCTCAGCTACCCTGCAAATCACTTTTTTCTAGGACGAGTTCACAAACTTAATTGTCATGCCCCATACAATTACAACACTGACAGCCATTCCAGAAAAAGAGTTCCAAAATTGCTTTGAAAACAGTAAGAAAAATGATCATCTTAATAGATTCAGAAGAGGCCAAGCATGGTGGCTCACACCTGCAATCCTAGCACTCTGGGAGGCCAAAGAGGAGGATTACTTGAGCTCAGGAGGTGAAAAGCAGCCTCAGCAAGAGTGAATGACGCCTTGTCTCTACTAAAAATAGAAAATTAGCCAGGAGGGGTCGTACACTCCTGTTGTCCCAGCTACTTGGGAGGCTGTAGTAGGAGGATCACTTGAGCCCAGAAATGTGAGGTTGCAGTGAGCCATGCTCACACCCCTGTGCTCCATCCCAAGCAGCAAGACTAGACTCTGTCTCAAAAAAAGAAAGAAAGAGAAAAAGAAAAGATAAAAAGAGAAAAGTAAAGTAAAGAAAAAGAAAAAAATAGTCTGGTGTGGTGGCACTTGCCTGTAAGTCCCAACTACTTAGGAAGCTGAGGCAGGAGAGTCACTTGAACCCATGCTTTTGAGGTTGCAGTGATTTTTGATGATACCAGAACACTCTAGCCAGGGTGAAGGAGTGAGACTCTATCTCTCAAATAAAAAAAAAATAGATTTAGAAGAAAATGCAATATCTATTTCTGATTTTACAAACAAAATAAAACAAAACAAACTCTTACTAAAATAGCAGTAGAAGGTAACTTCACAACCGGTTATATAGGTATGGTAGTTGAAACCAACTCCCAAGTTTAATCCTTGGATAAAGTATTATATCAGTTCAATTATTTTAAAAAACGGGGACAGTATGGTTGAAAATCTATAACCTGGCATTCAGTGACAAATACTTCTTCAACATCAGGGCCCTTTGGGAGTAATCTGGCAGCTGTCCCGGTCAGCCTGGGTTTCTCTATGAAACTCAGTGGAGTGAAAGTGAAAATAATCAGTATCAACTCTGTCCTGACTCCAAGAGACCATGGAGCATTTCCAGAGCCTATTGGAATGTTTTAACTTTTAAAAATCCTATTAAGGGCTGTCTTGTCTCTCTCTGTCCCAGAATAAACCTAGGGTTCCAAAATGCATTTAAAAAATCCATGAGCAAAGAGAATATGGACTTTTCCAGGCTACACCAAACTTGAATGGGCTGATAGCTACAAAAACCATAGATCCAGAGGGAAGAGGATTCTGTTACAGGGTTTTCGTCCCATTACCCAAATCAATTCTTTATACTCACTGCTCCCTGAAGCCAAAGCTGGTTTCTCTTCAAGGCATGTTCTGTCCTGCAGAATCTAGCCAGCTCTTGTAGTTCAGAAACCTACTGGGAGGGAATCGAGTCAACATTTATTAGAGCCTTCATAGGCTTCCAACTCCTCACATGAATCTCTTCCCTGCTCTGAAACTCCACACTGTCTAACCTCATCACTCCTCCTCAGGAATCTCTTCTCCTCTTCCCGCTGCTGACTTTGACAGTGAGAAGCCAGTATTGAATGCATCATTTATAACTATAGTAGATGAAGATAGATCTCAGAAGTCTACAGACACAGGGGATGAGGAGAATGCAGGACATTAGATTCCTTATAAAAGAGCATCTTCATTTTCTGACTGAAGGTCAGTCTTATTGACAGTCGTCAACTGTGAGCAGTTGATTCAACACTGTCCACAGAAGGAATTGAAGGCATTTTATTGCCAAAAGGAAAATAGATCTCTGAATGGAGGCTCCTTGCCATCCCACATTTTCTCTCTTCCTCCTTCTATAATCAAGTTCCTTCTGTACGAGAGGTATTATGCTACATTATAGGGGGTTGCAATGGTAAATGTAGATCCCCTGGAGAACTTAAGAATTAAACAGAGGCAAACAGTTATGAGGTCACATGCAGGCAGTCAGCACTCACTGATCCAATGATTGACAGAAGGACTAGCAATAGCTTGGGAATGGGAACAAGGGGCAGGGAAGATAGTCAGGAAGGATTGCCAAGGGGCATGAGGAAAGTTCCGGGGTGATGAAAGAATACGTTCAGTATCTTGATTGTTGCAATGTTTTCAAGGGTATATACATATATCAAAACACATCAAAATGTGTAGTTTATTGGATATAAGTAAAACCTCAGTAAAGCTGTTAAAATAGGGCACTCCAGGAGGCCAGGTAAGAGAATCACTTGAGGTCAGGGTTTGAGACCAGCCTGAGCACGCATAAGACCCTGTCTCTACTAAAAATAAAAAATAAATAAATAAAATTTAGCCAGGAGTTTGGCCAGGTGTGGTGGTATGTGCCTGTAGTCCTGTCTACTTGGGAGACTAAGGCAGGAAGACCACCTGAGACCAGGAGTTTGAGGCTACAGTAAGCTATGACGATGCCACTGCACTCTAGTCCAGGTGACAAAGCAAGTCTCTGTCTCAAAAACAAAACAAACAAAAAAATATATAAATATTTTATACGCATACATACAGAGAGTGCCAAAAATATATACACATTTTAAGAAAGGAAAAACTCTATTAAAAGTGCAATGCTCAATATATACTGATAATAAGAGGTAAATACAAGTCACGGTTGACTACCTCTTGAGGTTGCAGAAGTCAAACTTGACTTGAGTACTACACTTTTTTTTTTTTTTGAGACAAAGTCTCATTTTGTCACCCTCAATAGAGTGCCGTGTGCCATGTCACAGCTCACAGCAACCTCCAGCTCTTGGGCTTAGGCGATACTCTTGCTTCAGCCTCCTGAGTAGCCAGGACTACAGGCACCCACCGCAACACCCAGCTATTTTTTTGTTGCAGTTTGGCTGCGGCTGGGTTCAAACCCGCCACCCTCAGTATATGGGGCCGGGGCTCTACTCAACTGAGCTACAGGCACCGCCTGAGTATTAGACTTTTAATATAATAAAATACTTATCTGTTTTAAATTGCACACAAACTTTGTGTATACCCTGCATATGTAGTATACAATGTGGAAACATAGGAGAGAATTTATTTTTTCCTGCAGAGAATGAGATAATCTGGAGAAGCCTCATAAACAGATATTGCTAAACCCTATCCCAGCCCTCTGTATAAGAAGGTCCTAACAGGAATAAGAGAACAAATTCATATCGTGTAATATGGGAAGAGATTAAGAACTCTACATACGGATCTGAGAAAGATGTGATATAACATGGGGGACAGTGCAGGACCTCATGACTAATAAATAGCCCCAGACTACAGGTGGAAAGAATAAATGGGAGAAGGTGGCCTGCAAAGAGGGGCACACAATAAAGAGCTGACACCTTATGACAAACATCCAACCTGTAAAGAACCTTTAAGGGCAGAAGTAGACCAAGGAAATCCCTAGCTGCCCCCCCTTCCTCCCATCCCATCCTGCTGTTCCCCACAAGTCAACTCCAACTAAAAGTTGAAGAACAAGCCTCCCCAGCCTCAGAACAGCATGGAAAATGAATCTGGAAAGAAAAATAGATGATAGTTCTGATTATAGCCTACTTTTCCCTTTTCCAATCTAAGAGCATAGATTAAAAACTTAAAACTAACCCAAAGACATGTTTTTCCTCTGGATCGCAATGATCACTTACGACTTGACTTCAGACTGTAAGGCTTTCCTTTCCCAAGGATCGGGTAATCTCAGGTCTTACATTTGGAAAGATGTAATGAAAGGCGTGAGTTTGACAAGCAGTGCCTGATGCCAGGAGTTGGCAAACCATGGCTTGTGGGCCACATCTGTCTCACCAACTGTTTTGATACCACCTGCAAGGTAAGAATGGTTTTTACACGTTTAAATGGTTGAAGAAATGTCAAAAGCGGAACAATATTTTGTGATGTGACAATTACATGAAGTTCAAATTTTGGCATCCACACATTAATTTACCTGGAACTAGGCCTGCCGTCCATTTATACGCCATACAGGGTTGCTTTCACACTACGGTGGTGAAGTTGATTAGTTGTCCACAAAACCTAACTTCTTTACTCTCTGGCCTTTACAGAAAAAATTGGCAGGCTCCTGCCTAATGCTAAAGAAGCTGGAGACCTGGTGGAAGATGGCCCCAGACTCAGGCTCCGGCTCCAGCACTGTGTCATCCTCACATGTAATTCCATTTCTAGGAGCCTCAGTTTTCTCAAGACCAAAAGTGGACAATAATTAATGTTGACAATATAGAGTCATTGTTGAGAATTCAATCACAGAACAAAAGCAAAGAACCAAAGACAGGGACTAACACACACAGAAAATTATTTAGGTCTCTAAATGAAAAGCAGGTAAACCTACCAGGCAGTATGGAGTTCTGCAAGTTCTTCCCGTCTTTCTCCTTATATGCCCTTTCCACTCAACCATTTACTAAACATGGCTCTATCTCCTCATTGTTTCAACTGGTGTCAGAGAAGATTTACTTCTTCTTATCTCACACTCATCTCCTGGCTGCAGATGTCAGATCTTATCCCTTTGCAAGCTGCTTAGACTACAGTTCTTAATCTTTGGGGTGCTTACAATGCATCTGAGTATTAAAGTAGAGATACACAGACCCACAGAGGAACTGGCATTTTAAAACTTTACCATCAAAGTCTTTACATGTGCGAACTGTAATACATCTGAAACTATCTGAGCAACTAATTGCATGATTTCTATATTTGCCACTTTATATATCACCTCTCATTTTCTATCTATTTCTTTCCCCTTTATTGCATTTGTTAACTCCATGTCATCTTTTCTTCATTAAACAGAATCACCTTTCCTCAGTTTACTGCCACAGAATGTCTCATTTTTGGTGAATTCATCCAGCCCTAGAAAGAACCATATTTTGGGGACTTCACTGTGGGAGGCTAACAGGTTTACAAGCCTTCACCACAGGCCCAGGGGTTATAGTCAGTGTTTGCAGACATAGTTTCCAGCTCTGGGCTTTGATACAGTTCAAGAAGCAAAACCCACTTTCCCTCCCTGAACTAGAAGAGAGCAGAGCTAGACGGAAGAATGCAAACAGAAAAAGAAGAAAAAAGTCTTTATTACCATGACTATGGAGAATGTAGCTATGTCAGCACCCAAGTAGATTTGCGATACTGAGATCCTGAGTTACAAAGATTTACACACCTCATAACAGGCCTTGCTGAAGAACATCAGAAATGGGAAAGAACTCTTCCTGACAGCTGTGAGTCCATTCAAAGAAAGGAAGATTCTCTATCTAAGTTTAATGTGGAAATAGCAACAGTGTGGAGTAAAATCTATAATGTTGTATGAAACTTGGTAACAGTGAGGCATGGAAGGAAAATTCGGCCTGAGTTTGGAAACGATATTGCAAATTCTTAGAGATAAGCATGCTAAATCAACGTGTAAAAGGGATGTGCCTTCTGACAGTAGGAGCACTCTAGAATGGCCTGGCTGGGCGGATGAATCCTAACTAGTGATCAGTTTAAAACGCTCTAAATTTGTAAGGATGAAGGCAACTGAAGAAATCTTCTAAAAGGGACTAGACAAAGCATGAAATGTGGGGCATAGGACCAAGAGTAAGCCGGAAGATGGGTCTGAATTTGTATGAGCAGTGTCAGGAAGATTAAGGTCCTTGCTGAGTGAGATAAGGTTCAAAAATGCCAGACAACAGAAGTAACTTTACAGATGTATTCAAAATAAAAAGAAAGAGAGAGAGTCACAGCAAAGATGATGTCATGTCCATGTCCACGAATGACACAGACATTGTCATTTTGGCAGATGACACAGGCAACTGACGCAACCTTACTCTGAGGAACGTCATTCCATCTCTCCAGGAGACAGTTTTCTGACTCCTCAGTGAATGAAAAGTTTTTATCCAACTTAATCTTGTTTCAACTTAATACCTTTCTGGTATTCAGAAAGGAGAATAATCTTCAACCTAGGCAGGACAGTATATATCCCCAAAAGCTTTAGTCATAATCATAGCATAGTGAGAGAAAAGTAGTTTGGACAAATAAACAGAACAGTAACCATAAGAACACTGAAAAATGAAGTATGTCATAGTAACTTTAAGGAAATGTCACTGGCATAAAGCTTCTTCATTTCAGGGAAATATGTGATTAATCGTCCTCCAATGATTTAATCCTGTAAAAACAGTATTTGGACAATGAGGAAGAATGTGATTGTGGAATTAAAATGGAATGTAGCTAACAGTATGCTGTTTTATCATCCCAGCCGCTTAATACTATAAGCATTACTAAATTTATCTGGGCCTGTTTTATAATTTTTATTTATTTATTTTTTTGAGGTTTTGGCCAGAGCTGGGTTTGAACCCACCACCTCTGGCATATGGGGCCAGTGCAGTGTTCTACTCCTTTGATCCACAGGCGCCGCCCCTGTTTTATAATTTTTAAAAAAAATTATGTCGTTAGACATTTAATCTCAGCTGATTTTCTACTGTAAAATTTAAAGATACTACAGTTTTAAGAATTTTATATCAGCATATAAGGAGACTGCAACAAGACCTTGTTGTGGTTTTGCACAGTTAAAACATTGCACAAGAAAATTGGGTAAGGATGTTGAAGACCTAGTTATGGAATTTACAGATAACACAAGCTTGGATTGAGTGACAAGAATGGTATGCTGAAGAATCAAGAGCTTAAAAAAGTCTCAAGGGTTTAAAGTTTATGGTTACTTTAGTAGATGAATAAGGATTAAAAATACCTAGTTTGGCAACAGTTTATGTATGGGAAAAATCAACAGTAATGTCAAATTTAGTACAAGCCAATAGTGTCATATGAATGGGAGGGGGGGACAAGAGAAAGAGGCACACGTGCACACACTGTATTGTCATTATGCATTAAGAGCCTTAAGAAAATCATACCTTTTAATCACAAACTGACACTTCTAATAGTTCATTCTAAGGAGTCAATGAAAATATATTCCTAAGTATCAGCTGCAAAAAATTATTGCTAAAATATTTACATCACTTAAAATTGAAATAACAAATATTAAACACTAAGTTGAGCATATGTTTCAATAAATTGTGACAACTCTTAACAACAGATTTCAATAAAACCAAAAACGTTCATATATATGTTCATGTGGAAAGATGGTCATGATATATTGCTGAAAGGAAAAACCCACAGGCTTATAACAGAGTGTATCTATTTATGATGAACTCTTTCTTTGTTTTAATTTTTTTTTATTAAATGATAGCTGTATACATTAATGCAAACATGGGGTACAGTGTAGTGTTTTCATATACAATTTGAAATACTTTCATCAAGCTGGTTAACATATATTTCATGTCATTTGCTTAGTCATTGTGTCAAAACAT
Organism: Galagoides demidoff; assembly: GCA_963574575.1. Lineage (NCBI taxonomy): Eukaryota > Metazoa > Chordata > Mammalia > Primates > Galagidae > Galagoides > Galagoides demidoff. The sequence goes on along the minus strand of CAUYQV010120142.1, from coordinate 439 downwards.
TTATATTCTAATTCTAGAAAAGTTCACTTGTACCCTTGTTAGACAGATATATAGGTGATCTTTCCAGTCACCCTCCCACCACCCAGTCGCCCTTCTCCCCTTCCCTTCCCCACCCCCTCCCCATATTCTTGGGCTAGAATTAAGTTGTAGCTTTCATTTGAGAGCTATAAATTAGTTTCATAAAAGGGCTGTGTACATTGGATACTTTTTCTTCCATTCCTGCAATACTTTGCTAAGAAGAAAATTTTCCAGTTCCATCCATGTAAACATGAAGGAGGTAAAGTCTCCATTTTTTCTTTAGGGCTGCATAGTATTCTATGGTGTACATATACCACAGTTTATTGATCCATTCGTGGATTGATGGGTACTTGGGCTTCTTCCATGATCTGGCAATTATGAATTGGGCTGCAATAAACATTCTGATACAAACATCTTTATT
>CAUYQV010120140.1:0-30713 GCA_963574575.1 Galagoides demidoff | reverse complement strand
ACCACACCTTCTAATACAGTCATATTATTAGGGTTTAGAATTTCAACGTGTGATCAAACAAATTATACACCATGATCAAGTGAGTTTTATCCCAGGATCTCAAGGTGGGTTCAACATATGTAAATCTATAAATGTAATTCGTCACATAAATTAAAAAACAAAGACCATATGATTCTTTCAATTGATGCATAAAAAGCTTTTGATAACATCCAGAATCCTTTCATGATCAGAACACTTAAGAAAATTGGTATAGAAGGGAGATTTCTCAAATTGATAGAGGCGATCTACAGCAAACTCACAGCCAATATCGTATTGAACAGAGTTAAATTGAAATCATTTCCTTTCAGATCAGGAACCGGGCAAAGTTGCCCATTGTCTCCATTGCTCTTTAACATTCTAATGGAAGTTTTAGCCATCACAATTAGGGAAGAAAAGGCAATCAAGGGCATCCATATAGGGTCAGAAGAGATTAAACTTTCACCCTTTGCAGATGATGAGATTGTATATCTGGATAACACCAGGGGATCTACTACAAAACTCTTAGAAATGATTAAGGAATACAGCAGAGTCTCAGGCTACAAAATCAACACTCATAAATAGATAGCCTTCATATATACCAACAATACTCAAGCTGAAAAAAGAATCAAGGACTCTGTTCTGTTCACAGTAGTGCCAAAGAAGATGAAATATTTGGGAGTTTACCTAACAAAGGATATAAAAGATCTCTATAAAGAAAACTATGAAACTCTAAGAAAAGAAATAGCTGAAAATGTTAACAAATGGAAAACCATACCATGCTCATGGCTGGGAAGAATCAACATTGTTAAAATGTCCATACTACCCAAAGCAATAGATAATTTTAATGCAATCCCTATTAAAGCTCCACTGTCATACTTTAAAGATCTCGAAAAAATAATACTTCATTTTATATGGAATCAGAAAAAACCTCGAATAGCCAAGACATTACTCAGAAATAAAAACGAAGCAGGAGGAATCACGCTACCAGACATCAGACTATACTATAACTCGATAGTGATCAAAACAGCATAGTACTGGCAGAAAAATAGAGAGGTAGATGTATGGAACAGAATAGAGAACAAAGAGATGAACCCAGTTACTTACCGTTATGTGATCTTTGGCTCAAGTAGGAAGAGAATTAATTACTTGTAATACAGGAAATATTAAAGAAAGTTTTAGGCAAAGAGGTATGATACCAGAAAGAAACTTGAATCTACCAAAAGTAATCAAAAGCTTTGAAAGTGGTTAAATGAAGGGAGGTATGAAAATTGCTTATTATTTTAATTACTTTAAAAAGAATTGTGTAAAGCACAAACAATAGCAATACATTCTGAATTTCTATCATATGCAAAAGTAAGGATTTATTTTATTTATTTATATTTTTAAGGATAAAAAAGAAACTATTAGTGGAGATAAATGGAATCATAAAAATCTCAAATAATCCTAGAAAAAGAAAGCAAAGAGGAAAAAAGTAGCTAATAACAGGGTAATAAATAGGAAACAAATAGTAAGATGTTAGACTTTAATTTAAGCAAACCAACAATTACATTAAATGTAATGCATGCCTCTTAAAAGAGATTGCTAGATTGGATAAAAGTAAGGCTCACTTCTCTGCTGTCTATATGAAATTCAAGTTGAATACATAGAATTAGGCAGTTGTAAGTCAAAGGACTGAAAAAAGTCTACTATGCTAATGGTAATCTAAAGGAAGTTGTAGCGACTTTATTCATATTAGACAAGATTGACTTCAGAAAAGGAGGCTTTACTATGAATCAGATGGACATTAAATAATAACAGGATCAAATTACCACAAAGACATTCACAGTCCTATGTGAGTACTAGACAATACAATTTCCAAATACATGAAGTAAAACCAGACAGAACAGAAATTAGAAATAAAAGGACTCACAGTGATAACTGGAGATTTCAACATTTTCGGTTTCAACAACTGATTAAACTACTAAACATTGAATTAGTAAGGAAATGTAAGCAACGCACCACTATCTATCAAGCAGAATGTCCCAATTAAGAATTTTAGGAACATTCCATCTAACAACAGAAGAATACATTTTCTTTTCATATGCACAAGGAATGTCAAACAAGATATTGTGAGCCACAAAATAAACCCCAACACGTTTAAAATTTATTATAGAAACTATAATAAATGTATACTTTCATTATAACAATTAAACTATAAATTGGTAATGAAAATTATGTGGAAGATTCCCCAATATTTGGAAATAGCATGAATCCCTAAATAACCTGTCAATCAAGGAGGAAGTCATAAAGTCAATTAGAAAATATTTTGAATTCTTAGTAAAGTATCTCAAGAATGGAAAAAATATATCCAATGTACTCAGTACTACTGTGAAACCAATTTATATCACTCATACTTGCATATGAAAAATGAAACACAACTATAGCCTCGGATGAAGGAGGGAAGGGGAGGGGCGAGGGGAAGGGAGGAGGGTGGGCTGATAGAGAGAGGGTTAGTAGGGGGGACACACCTATGGAGCATATTGCAAGTACAAGTTGGATCTATCAGGTATAGAACACAAATGTCTTAACACTGTAATTGGGTAAATGAGGTGAAGGCTATGTTGATTAGGAGGATGTAAGCACTCCAAATTGTACATATGATCAACACATTGAATCCCATAATGGCATAAATGTATGTATTATCTGTGTACAAATGAGTCAAAATAAAGAAAAAAAGAAAATATTTTGAATTGAATGTAAAGAAAAACAACATATTAATATTTGTACAATGTAGCCAAAATAATATTTAGAATTAGATTTATAGCATAAAATGTCTATATAAGAAAATAAATATGTTCTTAAACATAAGTTCTGTGATATAAGTTCTATATTTGAAAGAAGTTCAAAAACATCTATCAGTTAAAAATAATCAAAAGAAGAATAAATTTTACTGAAAGTAAGCATAAGAGCAATAGTAAAATTTAAAAATATAAAATCAATATAGAAATTCAATAAAATCAGAATTCGATTATTTAAGATCAATAAAATTAATAAAGCTATAGCCTATGCAACCAAGAAAAATAGCGTATGCGAATTATCAATGTCAGGATTAGAACAGAAGACATTGAAACATTCTAGACATTAAAACTTCTGAAGAAATACTACAAACATGTTTATGGTGATAAATTAAGCAACTAAGTTGAAATGGATATTATATTCTTTCTGCCTTCCATCTACCAATTATTCATCCTCAGAGGATAATTTTCTGTTCTGAGTATGTTTCGACTTTCTCGCTTTAGATCCCTTAGTCACCAGAACCATTAAACTTTAACAGTTCTCAACCTGTGGGTCGTGACCCCTTTGTAACAATGAAAATACATCCTGCATATCAGATACTTACATTACGATTCATAACAGTAGCAAAATTACAGTTATAAAGTAACAACAAAAATAATTTTATGGTTAGGGGTCACCACAACATGAGGAACTGTATTAAAGGGTTGTGACATTATGAGGCATTAGGAAGGTTGAGAACCACTGCTTAAAGGCTTATAAACTTCTTAATCTACAGCAATCAAATCCCACACAACATAAGCATCAGACTAAGGTCTCTTTGGAGTGACTTAGATCCATATGAGTGTGGTGCCATAACAATGTCTTCTCCTGGTCATATCATTTAATGTGCTTTCCAGTTTGGACAGGAAACACCTACTGAAGTGATAGCTACTGTGAAGCTTTGGAGGTAGTATTCTGTAAGGATAGGAAGACCCACGGGGGGATTTGTGTTTCCCTATTCTTATACATTTGGGTCCTGTAAAGTTAGAGTTCATGTTTCTACCCTTGTCATGAGACAAAGAAAGGATGCCATTGAAATACAACCTATGGCTGTTACTTGGCCACTTTGAATTCCATCTTAGCTGAGGTAATTGATCCTCTTCAGAAAGAAAAGGGAAGCCCCTTTCTACACAATTTGAATTGAGAAGACTATTTGTGGACCTAGGTGATTTACTTTGTAGTTTTGATACTCCATTTTTTCCTTTATAGCCATTAAAGAACACCTGCATCAGGCTTAACCTGAGAATGTGTGAATATCAAAGGCTTAGACCCTCAGGAATAAAAGTTTGGTTTACATCACCAGATAAACCAATGAGATTTGTAGAGGTGACAGTTGAGGGTAAGAGGAATTTGGGATGTATATTTGAAGAGAAAGAGCACGAATAACATTTGTGGCCGACCCTGAGACTTATACAAGGATGTGATGGGAGCTTTGTGGTTCATCCTCACTGACTTCCCTTTCTGTGAGAATAGAAGCCTATGGAAGCCATTTAGAATATATTCCACAGACATGCAGTGAGAAGTGTATCTATAATAGAGCACACTCAGATTTTTCTTTGAAAGAACATGCTTCAGGAAGCATATTTGACTGATAGTGTATAGGTGCAGCACCTTTGGAGTTTCTATTGGGGGCTGTTTTTGTAAGGCTGTATTTAGCCAATGACTGAGGTTGCAAGGAATACTAGAGGCATACATTTTCTGTCCATGGAATTTTTCTATAAAAAATATTAGAATGATGTGGCTGGTAATGTTTCAGAACTCCACTGCCATCTGAATGAAGGTCTTAACCAATCCATTTTCCTTGCATTTCTCCTGTTATAAGTGTCAGACCTGCATTGATGTTTAAGGGCTACTTATGCTTCCATCACCTTCATCCTTCACAATTGTATTCCACAATAAATCTCTTAAAAATCTAATCCCATCTTGAAGCCTGATTTTTGAAGGCGCCAAACAGATATATCAGGCTATGAAAGATCTAGACATTAGCTTCTGTGATGGTTAATTTTATGTGTCAACTGGGCTGAGCTAAGGGATGCCCAGACACTGAGTAAAACATTTCTAGATATATCTGTGAGATTGTTTCTGGAAGAGATTAGCGTTTTAATAGGTAGACAAAGTAAAGGAGATTACTCTCACCAATGTGGGTGGGCATTACCCAATCAGTTGAGGGCCAAAATTAAAGAAAATATGGAGAAAGTGTGAACTCACTATCTTCTTGAGCTAGGACATCTATCTTCTCTCAGATGTTGGTGTTCCTCATTCCCAGGTTTTTGTAGTCAGAGGTTTCTCTGGTCCTCAAGCCTTTGGGCTTTGACTGGAACTACAACACTGGTTTTCTTGGCCTCCAGCTTCTCAGCATCCATAACAACATGAAGAAATCCCTCAAAACAAATCTCTTTATGTAATATATACCTAAATATATATCTTATTGATTGTTTCTCTAAGGAATTTTGAATTTTACAGTATTTAAATAAGATTAACAGGGAGGAGTGTCCAGAACAATGCTTGGCATATAGTGTATACTTGATAATTAATTTCTTCTCACTCGTCACATATTTACTAACCATTTCTTGTGTGCTAAATATTGTGCTGTGCATTATGAATACAGTGGGAAATAAGATAAAAATAATGTATCCTACTCCCATAGAACCACAGTTTAGTAGAATATTCAGATAAATATGTAGTCAATTACAATGCATGCTATCCATGTTATGATAAGAAAAGTCAAGTACTCAGAGGGCATGAAACAGAGCCCTGCCTAAGAGTTTCTAAGTCAGTACAGACTTTCCAGAGGAAGTGATATCTAAGCTGTGTGCAAATGCACATTAGCTATATGAGGGGGATGAGGAAAGCTCATTTGTAGTAAGAAAATGGAGCTTAAATGAAAGCTTCATGGTGAGAGAGATAACATGAAACCCCGTTTAGGCATTAAGCTATTCCTTTGGTAGATTTCTCTTGAATGTGGACCTAATCTGCACCTCAAGAAATTCAAACTTTCTCTTAATTAATTCTTTGAAATGTACAGTTCCTGAAACTGCTGCCTTAATCTGAACCCACGTGGACAATTACCTTAATATCATTAGTAACTTCATTTATTAGCTTTTCAAATAATATAAAATTATTCTATTATAGAATAATACATTTCTAGAAAGCAGAAACTACTTTGACTCCTACATACCTAAAATGCTCCCTTTTCTTTGACACAGGGACAAGGCCATTTTTTCCCTCAGCCTCCTTGCAGAAATTCTCAGACAGGACTCATTCAGCTTACCCTACATCAAAGACCATTATAGCAACATTTTTGGGGAGAAAATCAATCCCCAAAAAGATTTCCTAAGGAAGCACAAAGATCACTGACTTATTTGCCAATTCTAGGTAATCTACTAATAGACAAGAATATTTATTATAAAGGAATCTGATTGCCTTTTTCACCCCTCTGCTCACCAAAGACTTGAAAGAAATGTTTTAATAATATCTTTACTTATTTTACTGTGATATTAGTGAAATTGTGGTATAAATTAAAATATTATACTATGTATATAAATATACATACATAACTGAACAGTTATTAGAATAATTATGACTGCAATAAATAAAAACATTATAGAAATGTTTTTTAGAAATTATAGAAGGTATAGTTTTAAAATAATCTTCCAACATTGTCTGCACTACGATCTGATAGAGAGACTTCTGTTCAGTACTAATCTGGGTCCAGTCGTGTTCATTTTGATAATCTATTGTTCGTCAATCATATTCTGCACCTCAAGTTGACATACATTCCAATGCCATCTGCATTAGAATGCTGATAATGTATCATTCTTTATCGGTACTGGTGGCAGGGAATCCTTGGAAATTCTGCCTACAGTAAATAACCTGAAGGTCCTACATTGATTTTAGAGGCTAGATCATCTTTATTTGCATTTCTGGGGGTAGTTTTTCTTCAGTACACACTCTCTAAAATTCCATCTGCCAATTTTTAGCCCTCTGACATTCACTGTCTCCATTTTTGCTTTGTGAGAAGGTTTTGTTATCTTCTTTTGAGGAAGATAATTCTTAGCAGTTTTTTGTACACATTTTTAAAATCACATGATTCTTACTGAAAAGAATCATGATTCTATTTAAGGTAATTCAATAAAGTGTATTGTTAAAATTGTTTCCCTCTATATTTCTCCCTTGTTTTTACTCTAACAAAAGTAAAAAAGAATATTCAATTTTCAAAAAGTTTCTTAAAATTCTTAAATTTAATAATTTAATTAATGCTTCTGTAGTGTATCTTTAGGGTGACTTTTGAATAAAATAAGGGCTATTGGGCGCCTTTTAAAGATTGAGCCTCCTCAAATCCATTCTGTTACCCTTTCTGCTTGAAGCCCTTGCCTCTGTCAAGCACATATAGCCTAAACATGGTGAGAATAAAATAGCTAATATGGAAATCACTGGAAACTATAGTGTACAGTGACAGATGAAGAATCTTCATTTCCATAATTTCTTTGCAATGGATGATTTTAATCAGTTCAAGTTATATTTTAGAAAACTGTCTTTAATATAAAAGGGTTCACAAAATATCAGTCTCTGTACACCTACCACCAGGTACAACTTCCAAAATGTCACAAAATTTATCCAATGATTGGATGTAAGAATTAATAAAGCTTCATAGTTTATACTCCCAGGGCTGTAATTATTTCCATAGATGTTTCCTTTCTTTTACTGGATTGTGACCTCCAAAGCTCATGGAAGCATAGATGGTCATTGCTAATTCCCAGTACAAAAGACAATGTCAGGAACATATCAGGTGTAAAACAGTGCAGGTTGAGTGAGTAGTTGTATGGATGAGTGAAAGGATGAACAAAAAAAAATCAACAATTATACTTACAATTATCTTATTCAAGTTAAAATTACTACTCAGAGTTAAGTTGTAATATAATCACATGAAACAATTTAATAATATTCTAACCTAAATTATGACTATAAACTATGTTATAACACTTTGAAAAGGAAAATTGGGTATGAATTTCATTGTTTTGGTTTAAAGACGTAGTGCAAAAGTTTTATGCTACCCAGAAGGTTTTCACAGTTTAGAGTGCAAAGAAGTGGGACAATTGGATCACTATTTCAACACTACTTGTTTTGCCCCTTTCCAAATATTTTTACTAATGTATAATTAAGCGTCAAGAAAAACTCCTATCTACAATGATTATTTCAGTTTCCATATGAAAAACCTATTTTGAAATAGTACATGAGATAAAGTCATTATACGGGCTATACATACCAAGAGTCTATTATGTAGTTGCTATTATGCTAGGAATTATTGATACACAATGAAAATAAAATCTAATTTTTTCCTTTGAGGAATTCATCATTTGTAAATAATCTTTCATATTTTACAATGGTCTAGAGTTGCCTGAGAGCTTTTCTTTTCAGGTTAATGTGAGCGTAAAAACAACCAGATCACAATATTTGAAGTTGTTAGGCAGAGGCCATCTTGTAGTTGTGTCCCACACTACAAAATGTGCCATATGCCCCTACATTGTGCCATTAAGTGCTAGCATCCCAAACTACCTTTCCTGCCTTCTCCCTCTTCCTTTATTCCCCTTTCCCCAAACTTGAATTGAATGGAGTTTTACTCCTCCGTGGGCATCTACTACCTTCATATTAGTATTGAGTACATTGGATATTTACTTTTCTATTCTTGTGATACTTCACTAAGAAGAATGTGTTCCAAGTTCATCCAGGTTAATACTAAAGATGTAAAATTACCATATTTTTATGGCTGAATAGTATTCCATGGTATATATGTACCACAGTTTATTAATCCATTCCTTTTGATGGGTATTTAGATTGTTTCTGCATCTTAGCATTTGCAAATTGAGCTGTAGTAAACAATCTATTGCAAACGTCTTTATGATAAAATGATTTTTTTTTCTTCTGGGTAGATGCCTAGTAGTGGGATTGCAGGGTAAGATGAGAGGTCTAATCTGAGTTATTTTGTGATTCTCCACACTTCTTTCCAAAGATGCTGTATGAGTTTGCAGTTCCACAGACAGTGTAAACGTTTTTCCCTCTCTCCACGTCCATGCAATCATCTGCAACTTTGGGACTTTGTGATATGGGTTAATCTTACTGGGGTTAGGTGATGGGGACAGAGGAGGTCAAACTCTCATTCATGCTAATCATATGATCTTCTACTTATACAACTCTGGAGACTCAACCATAAGATTCCTGGAAGTGACTGAGAAATACAGTAATGTCTCAGGGTATAAAATCAATATCCACAAATCAGTAGCCTTTGTATACTCCAATAACAGCCTAGTTGAGAAACAAATCAAGAACACAATTCCCTTCACAGTAGCTTCAAAGAAAATGAAAAAGCTAAGGATACCCCTAACAGAAGAGGTGAAGGACCTCTACAAAGATAATTATAAAAACCTGAGAAAAGAAATAGCAGAAGATATTAACAAATGGAATAACATACTATGCTCTTGGCTAGGATGAATTAACATTTTAAAAAGGTCTATACTGCCCAAAGAAATCTACAGATTCAATGCAATTACCATCGAAAAGCCAACATTCTTCTTTGAAAAACTTGGAAAAATAATTCTTCATACCATATGAAAGCAGGAAAAACCCTATATAGCCAAGGCAATTTTTAGTAATAAAAACAAATCCAGAAGCATCACTCTACCAGACTTCAGGCTACATTACAAGTCCACAATACTCAAAACAGCATGGTATTGGCACAAAAATAGACACATAGACATATGGAATAGAATAGAAAACCAAGAGATGAAACCAGTCTCTAGTTGCCATTTGATCTTTTATAAATTAAATAAAAGCCTACACTGGGGAAATAATTCCCTGTTCAATAAATGGTGTTGGGAGAACTGGAAAACCACATGGAAAAGACTGAAACTGGACCCACACCTTTCACCAGTTACAAAAATTGATTTGGGATAGATAAAAGGTTTAAATATAAGGCATGAAATGATAAAATTCGTAGAAGAAAGTTTGGGAAAAACTCTTCAGGATGTTATCCTGGGGAAATATTTTATGAAGAAGACTTCAGTACCTATTGCAACAATAACAAAAATTAACCAATGAGAGTTAATTAAACTGAAAAGCTTCTGCACAGCTAAGGACACAACAATTTAAGCAAATAGACAACTTTTAAATTGGGAAATGATATTTGTATGTTATGAATCTGAGAAAGACTTGATAACTAGGATGTATAAGGAACTCAAATTAATCAACAAAAAAAGAGCAATCAATCCCATCTATCATCGGGCAAGACACATAAACAGTATTTTCTCTGAAAAAAGATAGATGCCTAATAGACATATGAAAAAATGCTCATCCCTAATCATCAGAGAAATGCAAACAAAAACCACCCTGAAGACAATTCTTAATTTCTAATGAAGCACTGGGACTACCTACTCTGAGCTAGCATTTTTCAAATTTTATATTATTTTATTTTATTGTTGAGGATTCATTGAGGGTACAAAGAACCAGGTTACATTGATTGCATTTGTTAGGTAAAAATCCCTCTTATAATTGTGTCCCACCCCCAAAAGTTGTGTCACACATCATGATCTCCCAACTCCTTCCCTTCTTCCCTCTCTTTGCTCTTCCCTTCCCTGACCCCCTCCCTGCTACCCTCTCTCTGATCATTCCTTCCCTCACTCCCACCCTCCCTCCTTCCCTCTCTCTCTTCTCCCCTTCCCCCACCTCCCTACCTCCTTCCCTCTCTTAACTCTCCCCTTCCCTCACCACCCACTAGTACTAGGTCATCAATTGTCCTCATATCAGAATTGAATACATAGGATTCTTGCTTCCTCATTCTTGTGATTCTTTACTAAGAAGAATATGTTCCACTTCCATCCATGTTAATACAAAGGCTGTAAGTCTCCATCTGTTTAATGGCTGAAGAGTATTCCATGGTATACATATAACATAGCTTGTTGATCCATTCTTGAGTTGGTGGGCATTTAGGCTGTTTTCACATTTTGGTGATTGTAAATTGAGCTGCAGTAAGCTTCTGTACAGCTAAGGAGATAGCAGCCAAAGCAAATAGACAACCTACACAATGGGAAAGAATATTTGCATATTTTGAATCAGACAGAAGCTTGATAACTATGATCTACAGAGAACTCAAATTAATCCACATGAAAAAAGCCAACAATCCCATATATCAATGGACAAGAGAGATGAATAGAACCTTCTCTAAAGAAGACAGACAAATGTCTAACAAACATATGAAACACGCTCATCATCTCTAATTTTTATTGAAATACAAATCAAAACCACCCTAAGATATCATCCAACCCCAGGGAGAACGGCCCACATCACAAGATCTCAAAACTGCAGGTGCTGGTGTGGATGTGGAGAGAAAGGAACACTTTTACACTGCTGGAGAGACTACAAACTAATACAACCTTTTTGGAAGGAAGTATGGAGAACCCTCAAAGAACTTAAGCTAAACCTCCCATTTGATCCTGCAATCCCATTACTGGGCATCTACCCAGAAGGAAAAAAAATCCTTTTTTGCATTTTTTATATTTAATTTTATTTCAAAATATGAATGGAGTATCTATGTTTTTATTACATGGATAGCTTTTATAATTCTTGAGTCATGACTATAGGTGTGCCCACCACTCAAATAGTGTTCTTTGTGCTTATTTGGAAGGTTTTTGGCATCTCCTTCACTTTCTACACTCTGCTTGGTTTCCAACCACTTTTACTTCCTCTGTGCACATGTGTGCTTATCAGTTAGTTCCAATTCATGAGAGGGGGTGTGAGGTGTCCCATTTTCTATTCTTGAGATACATAACTTAGGATAATGGTTCCCAGTATGTCTGTACCATATTTTAATTAATCCACTTATGAATTGATGGGCGGTTTTGTTGATTCCACAACTTTGCAATTGTTCATTCTGCTGCAATAATCATTCCAGTGCAAGTGTCTTTTTGGTAAAATAACTTTTCTGTTGGATAGATACACAGTAGTGGGATTCCTGGATTAAATGAAAAGGTCTACTTTTAATTCTTTGAGAAATTGCCACTCTTTCCATAGAGAAATAATCTATGGAAAGATTATTAAAGAATTAATACAGAGGCTATATTAATTTGCAGTCCCACCAACAGTGTATAAGCATTCGTTTCTCTGTGTTCCTACAACAGCATCTATTTTTTTCTGATTTTTTTTTTAGAAAAGCCATCCAAATGGGGTAAGGTGACAGTTCATTGTGGTTTTACTTTGCGCTTCCCTGATAATTAGTGATGTTGAAATTTTTTTTCATGTGTTTGTTGGCCATTTGTGTATATTCTTTTGAAAAACATTTGTTCATGTATTCATTGTCTTTTCAATAGGTTTGCTTGTTTTCATTGTGTTGATTTGTTTGATTTCTTTGTAGATTCTTGATATTAGTCCTTTATCAGATATATAGCTTATGAATATTTTCTCCCATTATGTAGGTTGCCTGTTTGCTCTGTATTAGTTCCCTACCTGTGCAGAGCTTTTTAACTTAATCAAGTTCCATTTATTATTTTTATTGTTGATGTACTGTCTTTGGGGTCTTTGTCAAAAATTCTTTTCCTAGGCCAATAATTACAGTAATTTTTCCTACATTTTCCTTTGGAATCCTTATGATTTAATGTCTTAAATTTAAGTATTTTCTTGTATTAATTTTCGTGAGTAGTGAGAGGTAGGGGTCACATTTCATTCTTCTGTATCTGATTGTCCAATTCTCCTAGCACCATTTATTGAATGAGGTTTCTCTTCTCAAGTGTGTGTTGTTGTCTGATTTGTTGTAGGTAGATAGTTTTATGCCTGAATCCTGTGTTCCATTGGTCTCTCTGTCTCTCCCTCATAATACCATATTGTTTTGGATAATATAGCCTTGTAGTATAGCTGGAAGTCTGGTAACATGATGCTTTGCAAATTTACCTCCCTGTGAGTAGGTTGTGCTTACCAGAAAGAACCAGCTGCCATGTTATTTTTGGTAATTTTGACCTTCCTTTCAAGCCCCTTGAGAAGCACTCAAATGTTCCTTGCAATGGGAAAAGCCCTAGAACCCTCAAGAGACTCTTTATGTATCAAAGGAGAAGTGAGTGGAGGAGTGAGGCTGGGCAAAAATGGGTCAGGTAACCCTGCCTTCAGGCTGCACAAAAGTAAATAAGTCAGCTGTCATGGCAGGGGCAAAGGTACACTTCGTGGCTGCTGGAGAAAACTCTCAGGGAGGAGCTGAAGTGACCTCACACAGCCAGTATATCTTCTCATGGGCGAGGCACCATCTAAAATTTCCAGTTAGGATAGAAATCCCAGTTGGGATTTGACTCTTCTCCCTTTTACCCTGCCCTGTGGTTTCCTTCTTGCATCTACCTTCATACAGGAGCTCAAACTAGTTGAGCTCCCCAGACATGGTGCTACGGGCTGAGAGATCTCCCTTTGGGATGATAGCATGGCTTTCTTGTTGTGGGGTGGGTGTTGGGTGATGATGTGGTGTGGCTGGGATCCACTATGCACTTTCCTTTCAGCTCTGTCCATGTGTGCTCCCTTTTCTCCCAAGTTTAGTACACAATTTGTCCCTTCTGTGCTTCAAACAATACAATTGAGTCTGAGGGGCATAGTTTATGGCCTGTTTGCCTATTCCTGGGGCTCTGAAGATCAATTTTGTCCATGCCAGGGAGAAGCATGCTGGCTCCAAGTTGCCTGTGGAGCTCTCAAGCAGGTTGGAAGTCTCTGTTTTGGGGTATGCTCTGTTCTGATGGAGCAGCTGGGTAAACAGAACTGGGAAGGGCTGCTAAGCAGACAATTCATAATCTGAGCACCCTCTGGTCTGTTTCAGGTCTTTAAGAGAAAATATTTGAACCCAACCCCCCCCCCCCCCCGGTGGAAGCCATGGTGTGGTAGGTACAACAAAAGATGATAAGCAGCCACTTATGAGAGTCTCAACTAAATCATGTCTCTCACTAGCAGTAGGTAGGGGGTTGGATGAAGAAAGAAAGAAAAGTCTGAATTGAGAATAACCAGCATTCTGGTCCTATCTGTCCCTATCTCCAGGAGGCAGCCCACCCAGAATGTCAAAACTTTGGGATCATGCAGATCCCCTGGGTCCTCTCAGCTCCTGAGGCTCCCACAGTTTCAGTTGGAGCTGGGACATGTTTGTGTGGGAATGATCAAGAAGAAAACTGAGGGGCTGAAGCTCCCTGGGGAGGGCAATGGAGCACAGTTAGTGGAGAAGCGATATGGCATCTTCCATCTTGACTCAGCTCTGTAGTGATGGGAAGCCATCCCAAGAAGGCTAGTGGCCTGGTGTGTTGTCCTCAAGAAGTTCCCAGTACACTTCCAGACTCATGAAGGTGGAAAGGGTATCCAGTAGCTTGGGAGCCTGCTGACTGTCAGAGATGTGAGGGAGAAAGAAAGAAAAGTCTCCACCTACTTTTCACTGAGCTGCAAGCCTCTTAGGGTTTGAGCTCCGCTGATATCTTGCTACATCTTTTTGTACTTGGCAACTTCCTACCATTGAATTTCCCACAGTTTCTGTTTTCCCTTGGAATTACACCTGTTTTATTTATTTATTTATTTTTAAATCTAAAACATTTTCTTCTTTCTGAGACTATCTGGCTCCTGATGTTTCTGGTCAGCAATCTTTTTTATTATTATTATTTTTTATTTTTTGAAACACATTTTTCTCACTGCCCCTGGGACATTTTCCAGGATAGACCCTATGTTAGGCCATAAATTAAGTCCTAATTAATTCCTTCCTTCCTTCCTTCCCTTTTTTTAGTTTTTTGAACCAGGTTACATGGATTGCATTTGTTGGGTAAAGTCCATCTTATAATTATGTCCCTGGTCAGCAATCTTGAGGAAAAAACCTATAGGTAATTTCTGATTCCTTACCCTTCTCCCACGCTCCTCCATGCTTAGTTTGCAATGTTCACTATATCACTTGTGTCACTACATATACATATCATTTACCTCCCCCTTAGTGAGAAATTGTGGTGTTTGTTTTTCTGGTTCTGCAAAACTTCACTTATAATAGTTGTCTTTATTTCAAACCAAGTTGATGCAAAAGATATTTCATTCCTTTTTCTGGCTGAGTATTACTCCATGATGTATGTGCATAACCACACATTTTTTAAATTTCAGATTAACATAAGGGTACAAATGATTAGGTTACATTGTTTGCATTTATTAAACTACAATTTGAGCTTGAGTAGTTCACCCAGGAAGGGTGCCATATACCCCTACATTGTGCCCATTAGGTGAGAGCTTGCCAAATACTCTCTCTCCTTCCCACTCTCCTCTCAAGCCTACCCATACATACTTGAATTTGAATGTGTTTTTCTCTCATGTGGGCATGTAGTTGTTCATCTACTAGTTTCAAATTGATATTGAGTACATTGGATGCTTGCTTTTCCATTCTTGAGATACTTAGGAGGATGTTCTCGAAATCCTTCCAGGTAAATGCAAAAGTTGTAAAGTCTCCATCTTTCTTTATGAATGATTGAAAAGTATCCCACAGTATGCATGTACCTTAGTTTATTTATTCATTTGTGAGTTGATGAGCACTTGGATGTTTCCACATCTTAATGATTATGAATTTAGTGACAATAAACATTCTAGTGCAAATGTTCTTATGGTAATATGGCTTTTTTTTTCTAGGTAAATACCTGGTAATGGGATTGAAAGATCAAACGGAATGTCTACATTTATCTATTTGAGGACTCTCATGCTTCATTCCAAAAAGGCTGCATTAGTTTGCAATCCCACCCACAGTTGATAAGTGTTTCCTTCTCTCCATATCCATGCCAATGTCTGCAGCTTTGGGAGTTTGTAAGGTGGGCTATTCTCATTGGGATTAAGTGATATCTCAAAGTGGGATTGATTTGCATTTCTCTGACAATTAGGGGCAATGAGCATTGTATTTGTTGGCCCACAATGCTCCTAGATTGGGGGCTGCTCATGAATAAGGAGCTGAACTGTTCCAACCAAAGTTTCATCCCTTCCAACAACAGATCCATAAAAACTTGGCTTTTGTCTGCCATTGTGGGAGGGGAATCTGCAGCTTGCAGTCTGCCTCCCAGGGTTTCCCAGAGTGGAGTCACCCCACACTATAGGCCCATCCCTCTGCAAGTCAATAGAGGAAAAGCTGAGGGAAGAACCTCCAAGAGAAGCCCCCGGAAGGGAACAGTGCCTAGATGCTGGTCATAACCACTCCAATGGGTGGGTTTAGATTCCATCTAGCAGGAGGCAGGCTCAGTCCAAGTCCCCACCTCACCAGAGTTAGTGTAGTTGAGCTACAGTTTCCTCCTGCAGCACAGGTTGAGACACTAGCAATTTACTGGGCTGCATGGTGCAGAGGCCCCCTAAAGTATCCATCAGATATGGTGGGGGGAGCAAGGCCCATCTCCCTTCACCTTTCTTGCCAGCAATCACTCTTGCCAAATGCCAGTGAAAGAGAAACTGGCCTTTGCAACCATTGCTTCCAGGTCACTATGGACTGGGTTGGGGCCACAGTTCCTTTGCCTTTCTGGTGCCTGGGTGTCGGCAGCATTTTCAGGTTATTTGAATTGAACTAGTGTTTCCTGGCTAGCCTGTGTATAGGGAAGCAGTTTTCAGCATCGGAACTATGTTGATAATCAAAGAAAAGGGGATATTGGCTGTGGCTATAAGCCAGTTGGAGCCCAAATTGCTCATTATTCTGCCAGGCAGGAGGGTGACCCAGAGGAGGAGATGCCTAGATGCAGGAAAGCTGCGTCTTTGGTCACTCATGACACTCTCCTTTGAAGGGAGAGATCATTTGGTTTGCTACTCACAGAGAGCCCCCATGTTGTGAAAGGGGTCCCCCTTACCCTTCTGTTCAGCTCCAGGCTCCCCTGAGTCTGGTCCATTCCATATCTGTCCTCTGCTCTCTCACTTCCTCTGTGTTATCTTTGTCCTCACAGTTTGTCTCAGGGAGGTTGTTGAACCACCCTAATGCCTTCTCTCTGCTTTAACAACTCCCCTGTATTTTCAACTGCTTCAAGTTCATTTCAGTCCAATCTTCTTCCTTCTTGACAGGATAGTGTGACAAAACCTGTCTGTAGTCGGCCATCTTGCCCCCTTGGATCGAACTATATTTTCTTTATCTACTTATCAGTTGATGGACACATAGGTTGTTTTCATAACTTTGCAATTATGAATTGGGCTGCAATAAACATTTGAGTGGAGGTATCCTTTGATATAATTATTTTCTTTATTATGGGTAAATACTCAGTGTTGGGGTTGCTGGAGAATGGTAGGTATACTTTTAGCTGTTGCAGTAATCTCTATAGTGTTTTCCATAGAGGTTGTACTAATTTACATTCCCACCACCTGTGTATAATCACTCCCTTTTTACCACATCCATGCAAACTTCTATTATTTTTTGACATTTTATTGATAGGTATTCTGGCAGGGATAAGGTGGTATGTCATTTTAGTTTTCCCTTCCATTTCCCTAATGATAAGTGGTGTTGAGCAATTTTTCATCTTTGTTGCCCATTTGTATATCTTCTTTTGAAGGAAACTTATTCATGTCCTTTGCCCACTTTTTTTTTTTTGGCAGTTTTTGGCTTGTGCTGGGTTTGAACCTGCCACCTCCAGCATATGGGGCCAGTGCCTTACTCCTCTGAGCCACAGAAGCCACCTCCTTTGCCCACTTTTTAAATAGGGATATTCATCTTTTTCTTGCTGATTTATTTGAGTAATTTATAGATTCTGAATGTCAGTATTTTATCAGATGTGTAGTTTGTGACTATTTTCTCACATATATAGATTGTCTCTTTACTTGATTATTTCCTTTGCTGTGCAAAAATCATTTTAATTTAATTAAGTTTTATTTTTTATTTTTGTTGTTGCTGTATTTGCTTTGGGAATATTAGTCAAAATTTTTTCACCTAGACAAAGGCACAGAAGTATTTTCCTACATTCCTACATTTTCTTCTAGAATTTTTCTGGTATCGTATATTATATTTAGGTCCTTGATCCATCAGGTTCATTTTTGTATATTGCAAGAGATAGGCTTCCTGTTTCATTTTTCTACATATGGCTTTCCAATATGTTAGCATAATTTATTGAATTGGATGTCATTTCCATATTGTATGAGCTTGTCTACTTTGTTGAAGATCAGTTGGTTGTATGTTATGGTTTTCTTTGTGGGTTCTCTATCCTATTCCTTGGAGATGTCCTTTTTGCAGTCTGATGATTATGCATCTTGGAGATGTCCTTTTAGCAGTAAAACTTCTAGGAGTTTGATGTTTTTATTGTATTGGAATACCTAAATCTTTACCTAGGCCAGTGAAGTTTTTTCTCCATTATTCCCACAAATAGGTATTTTGTTGTTGTTGTTGTAGTTTTTGGCTGGGGCTGGGCTCGAACCCGCCACCCTCAGCATATGGGGCTGGTACCCTACTCCTTGAGCCACAGGTGCTGCCCACAAATAAGTATTTTTATGCTTTTTCTTCAGGGATAGCTATAATTCTTATATTTAGATATCTTACATATTCTCTTGTTTCTCAAAGACCTTGTTCGTTTTAAATTTTTGCTGTATTTTGATTGAGTGTATTAATTAAAAAGTTTTATCTTAAAATATCTAAAATCTTTCTTCTACTTTATCTAGAGTGTTGTTTAAACTGTCCACTATATTTTGTACTTTTATAAATGATATTTCAATTGCAGAAGTTCAATTTTTTCAAATATCTATACCTTCAGTGAATTTTTCATTTATGTGCTAGAGTTTTTGGTTTATTTGTGTAGATTTTCAAATTTCTCTTGGAATACATTAAGCTTACTTGCAGTCCATATTTTGAGTTTGTTATTGTAACATTTTCCTAATTTCCTTTTGTTTGGAGTCCTTTGTTGGAGAGTTAGTTGAACTCTTTGGATGTGCTGTTACACTCTGTTTTTCATACTACCATAATTCTTGCATTGATTCTTTATATTCTATAGAAGCTGTCATTTCTGTTTTTTTTTCACTTTATTTTGTTTAGTTGGAACTTTTCTTCCCCTCTTAAGGGTTTGATATAGGAGCATATGATATAGGGGCTTTGGTTTTGTTTGTGGGTCCATTGAGATAGCCAAGGCTCTGAATAAATTCCTTATTAACAGATAGAATAATGTGGTGGTTTTCTTGAATGTAATCATTTTTAGGCTGTAATGGTGATAAACTGTACCTGTGGGCAGGTTCTCTGCCTCATGCCATAAAACAGAGATATGAGTCTTTGGAATTTTGCCTATTTTTCTTTTTCAGCCTGTGTGCTTCTAACAGCAAGAATTGTGTTGGGACATCTGGTTCTGTTTCAGATAAGTAGGTGACACTTGCAGTTTAGAGTTGACTGAGTACTGTACCAGTGAATCAGCAAATGATGAAGTGGCCTATACACATTGATTTTTCCCCTCAGTAGGTGGTTTTTATTGTGTCTGTGGGACCTATTTCTAGCCCTAATTTATCGGAAGAAGCACTTAGCCATCTCATGCACTAGGAAGACTCCTGGAACTACTAGGGGGCTCCTTCTTGTTATCGTCCATCGCTGAGTATGATTTGGTGGGCAAAGCCAGGTGGAGCTAGCTTTAGCAAGTCTGTGTCCAGGCTCCTCAGAATTTGTCAAAAGCACTGTTTCAGTGGAAATTAAAAGTAAGTTCTCAGGCCATTGGGGGAATCCTGAGTGCATCTGGAGATGCTCTCAGCACTCTAAAGAACCTATTTATGGAAATATGGCAGTCCAGAACTCACAGTTTAGCAGACAGATGTGGGTTCAAGTTGCTCCCCCTCCCTGCTTCTTGCCAAACAAGCAAGGCTAGTCATAGGGTAACTGTTTCATCAGTGCAGTGGGACCCAGGTATAGGAGCCTCCATGGCCAGGACAGAAAGGGAATCTGTATTTCCAAGGGAGAAAGGTTGTCCCATGCATATACTTCAGAAAAAACACACTCTGCAATCCCTTTTCAGTTCTGTCCAAGTAGAACCCATCCTCACTCAACGTACGTTCACATATGTCCCCTCCACACCCCAAAACAAAGTGATTAAATCCTGGGAATATAAGAACAAGCCTACAGATCCATTTCTACATCTCTCAAATCCATGTGCTATTCTGACTAGAAATAGGCTGACCCCAGCTCCCTGGAAGACAGAAAGCCAGCCAATTAGAGTGTCATTGCAGTTAAGCTGGGGGAGGGCAGAGGAAAGATGCCATATTATATGGTAGCACACAGGCTTTGGGAAAGGCTGGCAACTATAGAGCTCCTGGTCAAAAAGCTCCTCAATTCTTCCCCAGCTGACAGTCACTGTGGAGAAGCAGGAATTTTCTAGATTCCTGTTTTACTCTTTGGTCTGGAAGCCAGGCAGTATTGTGTTTAGGGCTAGGCTCAGAGGATTGGGAGAAAACTCCCAATTAGTTCTACGCACCAGTGTCTAGGAGGTGGAAACTGTAAGAAAAAAATGTAAGCCTCCACCTGAACTTCTCATAGCAGTTTGAGGGACCATCAGTGTTAAGAAACTCCTCTTTAGTCAAAACTACAAAGGTTCCAAGCTGGAATGTGGAGCCCTGAAAGTCTCTTGCTTACTTCTTCCCTGTAGTATGGTCCAGGTGACACTCAGGACACTCAGATAGCTCATGTAGGCTTTCTGCCCTCTAACCTAACCCTCAAACCTCCTATTGCCTCTCTGTTGTCTTCACCCTTTCACTCAGAAATGATCGACTTAAAATATGAGTTTTTGATGTATATCTTCATTATTTCTAGAGAAGCAGCATAAATGTGCTTCCTCTAGTCCATCATTTTGCCTACTATCTCCTTGTCTGATTTTAACATAGCTACTTCAGCTATTGCATGGTTACTGATTGAACGCTATATCCTTTTTCATACTTTGCTTTCAACTAATTTGTGTCTTTGATTCTAACATGGTTTTCTGCTATAGATAGACTTTACTTTTTAAATCCATTCTCCAATATCTGATTCTCAATTTGAATAATTTTTACCAATTAATAAAGGCTTTCAAAATAAGTAAGTTTTTGTTTTTGTAGAATATGGGCATATTTTATTAACTTGTCACTAATTTGCAATTTTCTTAAGATGTTGAATTTATAATGGTGACTAAAGGTGTTTACTTGCTTTCATTAAAATTGCCATTTTTCTGCCAAAAAAAAAGGAATTTATTTTTTGACCTTTAAATAAACACTTCCATAATGCATCAAACAACATGAACAAATTGTCCATGAACCAACAGGAAAATTCTATTAATCTACATAACAAATCAGAATTGGACTTCAGGTCAACAAAAAATTCAGAGATGAAACATAAGCAATAGTCATTCTATTAAAAGAAAAAAAAACTTTCAAAGAATTTGTTGAGGGGGATCCAAGATGGTGGATTAGAGATACCTTCTTACTAACTGCTCTAGGTATGGTCAGTGAGAGGAGGAGCCAGCCTCCTCCATCTGGACACTCCTTTCAAGAAACAGTTATACAAAGGCACAGAGTGACAGCGTGGAACACCAAAGTGAAAAAGATAAGAAAGGAGGGAGGACAGAAAAGAAACTGGGTACAGGGAGCATGGCAACCCAGGGGTACAGTCTACATACAGAATCCTTGGATTTAGGCCACTGAAGAATCTCTCCACCCACCATGGCACCTGTGTGGGTGGATAGAGACCAGCCTGAATTCCATGTGGACTTACAGTTATGAGCCAAACCTATCACTGTGGGTGAAGGGATATGGTGTGAAATTAGAAGGAAATGGGGACCTACAGGACTGTCAGGGGCACAAAACCCAGCCATTTTTTAGAGGGCCAGAGAGAGTGAAGATTGCCCTTAGCTTCTTTGGAATGAAGCTCATGTTTGCAGCCAGGTGCTCCCCTGCACAGCACATGGGCAAGTCTCTGTGAGGAGCATGGTTAGCTGGAAACCTAGCTGCCTCATGCCTCACCACTCAAAGTCACACTTGTGGAACAGAGATTGAGGAGGCTCTGAATTAGCTGACAGCCATGGAGGCCCAGGTTGGCACAGTTTTCCATGTACTGGTCATGCATCTAACTTCAGTTCTGCCTGAGTTCTTCCCAAGCTTGAGAAGCCATCTTTAGGCTGATCTTACTGAGCCACCAGCCACATTGGGAAGGTCCTGACTTCCACATAAAACAACTTTCAATCTCCAGGTATCATTTGTGTTACTGAAGCATGTCCAGCCCCTCAAAAAATCTATATAGCTCCCTGTTTGGCCATAGAACTGGGTAGTAATGCCCTAGAACATCTGGGGTACTCTCCAGGACTACAGCACCATGTCACTGGGGCTTCAACTCTAATGCAATGACCACATCAGTAAATCTAGAGTTGATATCTATAGCAACCAGATGAAAAACATCCCATCCTGAGTATAACATCCAGAAGCAGCTGTGTTTTCTCTTCCTAATATTTGAGTGCCACCTAGTGTTCCTCCTAAAATTATGTTAATTCTCCGAGACACCTAAGTTCATACTAATAACAATTAAAATTATTTCATTTTTCTTTTCTCCTTTCATTATCTCTTGCACAGAACCAGAGGATTATAGTAACCTCAGATATATATATATAGCTATGTTTATATATTTTTATTTTTCTATAAGTTTTACCTGATTATTATGATTTTCTTCCTTTTCTTCTTTTTCTCATCTATGTTTTCTTTCCCTTTTTTCCCTGTACCAAAGGGTTACTTCAACTTCAAAGCATACGGGCAAAGATGATCAAAGAGAATGAATAAATGATAGAAGTATGTAATTGAAGGAAAAAATAAAAAGTTACACATGAGGCACATGAGGAGGAACCAACCAAAAAACACTAGCAACATGAAAAATCAGAAAAGATCAACCCCCCTAAGGCACCACAATGCAGCTACCACTGAAGATCCTAACTATAAAGAAGAAATCACTGATGACAGGAATGGCATTCAGATTATGGGTGGCAAAAATGATGAAGGGAATTGAAGGGAAAATGGAAAACCACCAAAAGGAAATACAAAAATTGGCCCAAGAAATAAATGAAAGATAAAATAAAGTCTTTAAAGACCTAGAAAAAAATAGAAAGAATATACCAGCGCTTAAAGAATTGGAGTCATTCATGGAGTTTCAAAATGTAGGAAGTTTCAATATTAGATTAAATCATGGAGAAGAAAGAATATCAGAGTTTGAAGACAAGGTATTTGAGCTAACTCATTCATTTAAGTAGCCAGAAGAGAACAAAATAAGATAAATCTCTTAGAGAGTTATGAGATTACACAAAGTATACAAACATATGAATTATAGGTATCTTTTAAGAAGAAGAAAAGAGTCCCAATGCCGTGTAATTTTTCAAAGCATATCCAAAGATCAGACATAAGCCTACTTAATGGGTATGTAAACCTGGGTCAAGTCAATTCTAACAGAGCATCTCCCATCACCTAAATACATTGGAATTAAGCTGAAAAAGAGTCCAAATGATAGAGAAAATTGTGCAAGCAGCCAGGCATAAGCAGCAGCTGACTTACAGCTGATTTACCAGCTCATACTTTATAAGCGAGAAGAAAGTTGGCAACTACTTTCAATCTTCTCAAAGAAAATGTCCCCTCTGGTATTCTGTATCCTGCAAAACTAAGTATCATATTTGATAGAGAAATCAAATATAATACCTAAGAGTAAACATCGAGGAAATTTGCCACTATAAGATCTGCTCTGCAGGAAGTATTCAGACATGTACTATATACAGACCAACGTGACAGACAACCAGCCAAATAAAGACACTAGAAATTAAAGGCCAAACCTAGCTACCACATGACCCAAGTGATAAAGTAAGGCAACCAAGTCCCACGAAACAAGATGAATAGAAAACCACAGTACTTATCAAATATCTAATTAAATGTGAATGGCTTTAATTCTCTGCAGAAGAGGCACAGGCTGGTTATCTTGTTAAAAATATACAAACTAAGTATTTCCTGCTTTCAAGAAATACATCTAACCACCAATGACAAATCAAGGCTCAGGGTGAAGGTTTGGAAAACAGTATTTCAGGCAAATGAAAACAAAAAAGTAAGAATTACAATGCTTTCCATGGATACAATTGTCTTTAAAGCAACAAAAGTAATGAAAGACACTATATACTGGTATCAGAACAATAAAACAAGGAGACATTTCAATCCTAAATATTTATGCATTCAATGTTTATACCCAGAGATTTATAAAATGAGCCCTACTTGATATGAATAATATGATAACCTATAGTGCCATAATAGTCAGGGACATAAACACCTCACTGACAGAAGTGGAAAGATTTTCCAAGAAGAAACTAAACAAAGAAACATGGGACTTAAACATGACTCAAGAGAAAATGGGCTTAATAGACATATATTAAGAATATTAACATTGAGACATATATTAAGAATATTTCACCTCAGTACTACTGAATATGAATTCTTCTCATCAGCTCATGGATCATTTTTTAAGAACAATCATATCCTGGGACACAAATCAAACTTCAGTAAATTTAAAATATTAGCAATATTTTTATCATTATAGACCACAATTGAATAAAAGTAGAACTCAATGCCAACAGAAATGAACATTCCCACAGAAAGTCCTGAAAACTAAACTATTCTTTGTTGAATGACAGTTGGGTCAAGGTGGAGATACAGAAGGAAATCAATAGATCCTAGAACAAAATGACAACAAAGCCACAAGCTACCAAAACCTGTGAGACACTGAAAAAACAGTCCTAAGAGGGAAATTCATCATATTAAAGGCACAAGTCCAGAAATATGAACGAGTGCAAGTCGACAATTTAATATATCATCTCAAGGAACTGGAAGAGGAAGAATAATCTAATTCCAAACCCAGTAGCAAAAAAGAAATAAACAAAATTAGATCATAACTAACTGAAATTGGGACAAAAGAACCATTCAGAAGACTAACAAAACAAAAAGTTAGATCTCTGACAAGGTAAAGAAAATTGATACCCATTGGCCAAATTAACTAGAAACATAAATATACGATCTATAATAATCCCCGTCAGAAACAAAAAAGGGAAATAACAACAGATACCACAGAGATATAAAAGATCATCATTGAATACTATAAAATATTCCATGCCCAGAAATCTGAAAATGTGGAGAACATGGAAAATTCTTGGAATCACATTATATCACTAGACTCAACTAGATAGAAATTGAACTCATAAATTGAACACACATATCAAGAACTGAAATTGTGACAAAAGTAAAAATGCTTCCAACAACAATAACTAAAAAGTCCTAGACCAGACAGTTTTACATCAAAATTCTACTGAACCTTCAATAAGAGCTAGTACCTATATTGCAGAATGTATTCCAAAACATTGAAAATAAGGAACCCTCCCCAAATACTTCTATGAAATAAATATTACCGTAACACCAAAAAACAGACTCCAAAAAGAAAAAAAGTACAGATCAATATTATTAATGAATATCAATGCAAAAAATACTTAATAAAAGCTTAGCAAACAGAGTACAGCTACAAATAGAAAAAATTATAGTACATCACAAATGAATGGACTTCATCCCATAAATGCAAGTTTTGTTCAACATATGAAAATCTGTATTTGCCAAAAAAAAAAGAAGTATAAAAAGGGCCATGTGATGCTTTCAATAGATGCAAATAAAGCATTTGACCTAATTTAGCATCCTTTTTTGATAAAAACACTTAAGAAAATAGGCATAAATGGGGCATTTCTTAAACTGATTGAAGCCACCTATGACAAACCCATAGCCAATATCATATAGAATGGAGAAAATCTGAAAGCATGTTTGCTTAGAAGTGGAATAAGAGAAGTATGTACACCATCACCGATATTATTTAACATTATGCTAGAAGTATTAATGGAGAGAAACAGGCAAAAGAAGGAAATGAAATGTACCCGGATGGGGACAGAGGAGGTCAAACTAGATAAAACTATTGCTGTTTGTTAAAGATATGATCTTACACTTAGAAAATCCCAAGGACTCCTGGAAGTGATCAAGAAATACCGTAACATCTCAGGATATATTAGCCTTCATATATGCCAACAACAATCGAGCTGAGAATCAAATAGAAGATACAATACCCTTCACAGTAGCATGAAAGAAAATGAAATAACTTGGAGTATACAAAACAAAGTTTGCAAAGGATCTCTACACAGAGAGCTATGAAACAGAAAAGACATACCAAAGGATGTTAACAAATGAAGAACTTACCACGCTCATGGATGGGAAGAATTAACATTATTAAATCTTTAGATTTAATGTAATCCCCATTAAAATATAAATGTCAGCAATTGAAGAACGTGAGAAAATAGTTCTACCTATCATACAGAACCAGAAAAACCCCAAATTGACAATGGAATTATTCAATAAGAACAAATCTGGAGTATCATGTTAATAGGGTTCAGGTTGTGCTAGAAGTCTATAGTTATCAAAACAGTATGGTAATGGCATAAAAATAGGGATATAGATCTATGGAATGGAACTGAGAACTTAGGAATAAAATCAGCCTCATATTACCAAAGAAAATTTGACAAAGTAAATAAAAGCATTCACTGGGGAAAAGAATTCCTCTTTAATAAATGGTGTTGGGAGCACTGGTTAGCTATGGTAATACAGCTTTTTCCTTTTCCTACAATGTGGATATTTATTTCATTCTTTCTCTGTGTGCACACATACACACATATACACACATTTATGATTTCTATAGATTTAGGGGTACAAGTGGCTTTTGATGACATGGGTGAATCATATATTGTGAAATCTGGGCTTTTCCTGTATCTGCCACCCAAATAGTGTTCATTGTAGCCAATAGGTAACTTTGATTTTTTTCCTCCAATATCTCCCTTTTTGAGTTTCCAATGTCTATTATTACACTTTGTATGACCAGACATACCCGTAGCTTAGCTTCCACTTGGAAGTGAAAGTCTGTGGCATTTGATTTTTTATTCCTAAGTTACTTCACTTAGTATAATGGCCATCAGTGACATTCAATTTGCTGCAAAAGACATAATTTCATTCTTTCCTATGACTGAGTTATTTTTAAACTATACTTTTAAATTAACTTTTACTGTTACAAAGATTAAGGATTACAAGACATGTTTTTATGTTTTTTCCTTTTGCTCTGTGTTAATACTGACTTATTCCAATATAGTGTGGTAACTGAGCTACAAAGTTGCCCCATTCATTTACCTAATTATGCTAAATGTGTCATATATATACATATATATCATAAAACTAACAATATATTGTTAGAATTATTGATTTTAATAATAGCATATTTGTGAAAGAGTTTAAGAAAGAGAGAATATTATAAAGTCTTTTATATTTATCTACATTTACCATTTCTGGTGTTCTTCATTTCCTTCTGTGGTTACAAATTACATCTGATGTTATTTTCTGTCAGCTTGAAAGACTTCCTTCAGAATTATTTAGAAGGTTCAGATATTGCTTATCTGAGAATGTCTTTATTTTGGCACTATATATAAAAAATGTATATATATATATAATTTCAATCTATTTTATAATTTAAAATAAGTTGCAAAAAATTACAGAAAGATATTGTGATTTTTTATAACCATAATTCATTGACAAAACCATGACATTGATGCACTGTTATTAATGCATGTACAGATTTTATTTAGAGGATTCTGAAGTCAATTTCCTCTCCCAGAATACAGAATAGTGCCTAGCTTTTGCTCAGTTTTCTATACTGAATGCAGAAATGCATAAATTGAATGCAAATTTACAAATAAGAGTAACCAAGAAAGGAATTATGGGCTCAGCGCCTGTGGCTCAAGTGGCTAAACATACACCTAATGTGGCAGGCTCGAATCCAGCCTGGCCCCCAAACAACGATGGCTGCAACCGAAAAAAAAAATAGCCAGGCATTGTGGCCGGCACCTGTGGTCCCAGCTACTTGGGAGGCAGAGGCAGGAGACTCGCTTGAGCCCAGGAGTTGGAGGTTGCTGTGAGCTATGACACGGCACTCTACCCAGGGGGACAGCTTGAGGCTCTGTCTCAAAAAAAAAAAAAAAGAATTATGAAGAATAAAATATTTCAGCCAGAAGCTGAAGTCTTGGTGGGTTTTTTAGCATGCTTGTAAGAGTGAAAGAATGGCAAATGAGGAATAATAAAACACATGTATTTCATGAGTCTAAGGAATATATTTTTATATTTAAAATTTAATTATACTCTGCTTCAATTGATACTTAAGCACTTATATAAATGTATATATTACAAAAATACAAAAATACTATAGTTGAGACAAAAGGACTATTTGATAAGTATAACAATATTAGTAAGAGTAAAATTAATATATAAAAAATTGACTTCAGAATTCTCTAGTAATAAAAGGTGGCTTACAAATGTGACATCTTTCACTATAATACCCCTAGAGATGTTTGAGGCAGATCTGTTAACAGATAAATCATAATGAAATCTCATAAATGTTCTGATAGAATTAAATATAAGTGGAGAGTCTCAGGGGGTAAATTAGTGCCTTAGAATATCAGAATGTGTTTCTGATCATCAATGGTTAGATTGTAGTTTTCAAATAGTCATAATAGATAGTCGTTTTAAAAAAAAGTTACTGATGTGTTTAATGGCACAGAATTATGAATGAGCAGGGCATATTTGGGAATAAGACAAATTTCAGTGTAGCATGGTTATAGGATACAAGTAGGTAAAGTGCTGGTATGGTTTGTGTTGAAATAATAAAACAGATTTACCCTGGCTGCTAACTCCCTTCTATACCAGGTAAGGAGATTTTATTATAACCTTCAGTATCCATACAAGCTGTGTTTTGACTCCATACTAACATAAGTGTCACACTCACTTATACATTTAGTTGAATACATGTTCTTTTCTCCTCACAAAACTGAGATCTTCTCAAGCAACGAACATTTCCTGTTGATCTTCGCATACCCTGTACTTAAAAAGTATTGCTTATGCACGGTATCTATGCTTGTTGACTTGCTGAAGCAGAGACATCTCTGGTCATTTACAACTAAAGGATCCCATGATCTTCTTCTCCTTCGTTTGCAGCATTTTCTTTCACAATTACTGATTCACAAATGCCATCTGCCTGTTTTGTGATGGTAGACAGATAATAGGTATCTTAATCTGTGCTGCAAACTTCCAGCTCTGCTGTGTCACAAAGTAACATGATCCTGGTAGTTGCAATAGTACAGAAAAGAGTCTGGCTGCAAAGCTTGTCTTTGAAACTATTTTTACAGATGACTCAGAAACCCAAATTAAATATTTATAGCCATTCATTGTATTGTACAAGTAAAAGCGTCCATATAGACTATCTAGTTCAACCACCCGATATTTTATAATTTTAAATTGAGTCCAAAGGAGGTAATATAAGAGAAAACAACAAAAAAAATCAACCTCACCTGACTTCTTGCATTTAGAGATTCTGAGTCCTAATTCCAGGCCTTCTAACCCTCTGTCTACCTCCTTTTACCTTTATTGCAAAGCCTGGGAGGGAAGCATTGCATTTAAGATGTCACACTACTTATATTCCTCTAAACAGGGAATTGATGTCTCAAGAATATAAGCTTCTACAATTGGTTGAATGACAGTCAATCCTGAACTTTATAAGCTTCAGTTGTAATTTACTGAAAGTAATTAGGCTAAGAATTTGAATAGATAATGTTAAAATGTGGGATTTGATTATCACTACAGGTCTTTTCTTGTAGACATCATACAAAGAACTGCTAGACCTTACCTGGAAGCTGTAAAAATCATAGTTTAGAGACATTTACAATAACATGATTTAAATTTTTTTCTATACAAAGAAAAATTAAGTCCACTTATTTGAAAAGAAGGTGAAATTTCGCTTTTCAATTTGTGTTCTCATTAGTTCTTTCCCAAGTAATGTTAGTAATGTTTTAAAGCTATGATAGACATTTTTTCCTCATAATTAATCCTCTCAGGATACTGGGTAACCTGTGGTAAACAGAAAGGGAGAGGAAGACCTTTTTACTTGAAAAATTATTATTAGTATATATACACTTCTCTATTTAAAGCCTTTTCCTCTTGTTCCATTAAGAAAAAAAAAAACATAAATAAGCATAGCTATGCAGTTTCCAATTTTTTAAATGTAATGTTACTTATGAAAAGTATTTTGCATAACATTACCTATATATTCCAAGTTCTGGTTAATATCTTTGATTTGTGCTCTAAATATAAAGAACAGAGAATAACACAAAATTAGTAATATCCTTAGTTATAACCATAGAGATAAATAAACTGGCATCAGTATTAAGTGCCATTTTGTACTTTTCCCATTATGTTTTCTGTATGATATAACCTAACTCCCAAGTCACTGAACTACTCCTTAAAAAGAAAGAAGAAGAAAGAGGTAGAAAGAAAAAAATTGAAGAAAGAAAAATAAGAAGGAAAAAACCTTGACATTGTTTTCTGACATTATTTTTGTTAAATCACACACAAACAACCAGGTAATGAAAATGAGTGAATATACATTGAAATCTTGGATTTGTATTTCTAATAAGTAGAATTATATAGTCAGAAAGAATAGATTTTCCCTGTACTGGTTCTTATGTCACCCATATTGCAGAATAAATTGTTAAGCCATTCATCAGTGAACCAATTGTGACTGAAATTATCAATTGATTTTTTTCAGTGCTAATTGGAAAGTGTTTTGTAAAATATGTCTATCTAGAGAATAACATTTTATAAATTCTATAAAATAATTTATCCAGAGTATTTTTTTTTTTTGAGACAGAGCCTCAAGCTGTCCCCCTGGGTAGAGTGCCATGGCATCACAGCTCACAGCAACCTCCAACTCCTGGGCTCAAGTGAGTCTCCTGCCTCAGCCTCCCAAGTAGCTGGGACCACAGGTGCCTGCCACA